>CAUZXS010001654.1:30000-120000 GCA_963585895.1 Sepioteuthis lessoniana | reverse complement strand
ATTATCCGTGTTTAGTAAGATACTCTGGTAAACCACTACTATAATCATGAGTTTGATTCTTACGTGTCGCTCAACACTAGTGACCTTGTGTCAGACAAAACTAAGCGTAGTAAATAAAAGTGCTTGAAACTATCAAACTATTACAGGAGTGTGTGACCAAGATTGCTGGCACTCGACCAGATTAAAATAAGCTTTCATTATTTCTTTCTTTCTTTTTAAAATAAAACATTTAATCTCAGAAATGGCTGCAATCTCATACGAGCATATAATTAGCAACAATTATTTGGGTGTAACAAAATATTTTCGTTTTTTACATACCTCTACTTCAAAATTTACTTCAAAGAATATATTATTAATTATCAGAAGTACCCGGCATTACCTGGGATAAAAACAATATCGTAAAGCACATTTGGTTGCACATAAATTTATTTTACTAGAGCATTAGAATATTCTCTTTTTGTGGGATTATATTTTAGAAACACTTTGAAATCGCATTTCTGAAAGAAAGTTAACAAATACTTTCTCTGGATTTAAGCATATAAATTAAAAATGTTCGACTTCTCAAGAATTTTGATTTTAAGCCAAAGTCTTTCATCAATAACACCTTGAATAAAGATGATAGACAAATTTAACACGTATGATGACTAGATTCAAATTAAAGGAATTACGGTTCTGTTAGTGTGTTTGAGGACGATAAAAATTAAACGACCAATGTCTGTAGTCATTTTTGGCATAAAGACTCGCCAGACACACACTTAATAGGCTACAGTACCCAAAGGAAGAAATAGCAAAAACGATTATAAATACACCATCGGAGATATTTTGATTTAAATGTTTGGAATTTCCGAAGAAAATTCATGGCAACTTTTTTAGCTGATTTTTTTCAGAAATTTCTTCGGATTATTAAATGATAAATCATGAAAATTCAGGTTACATAAAAAAGAAGAAACATTCAAAATGTTATATTATTTATTTTTTAGAGGTGGGGGATCAATTTGCAATGTGTGTTCTTTTCAAAACGAACCCTGACTCTTTTTTATGATGGATTCTAAAATATCCAGGGCTTTTTGAAAAATTTTGGAAATTATAAATTGTATAAAATAATCATATTTTTTTTAGATTACGTATTTATTTATTTATTTTTAATCGATGTAGTTTTTTATGCAATCTTTTTTTCAAATCGGAAACATTATCTTCAATCTAGTTTGAAATGGGTTTTTAGAAACCTTCTTCGTAAAATCCATTCAATGAATTGAAATATTTTAAAGTTTTAATTTATAGTTTTTTCCAAATTCAATGTCGAATTGAATTCAAAAGATAATTTACGACAAACGCTATAGGTTGGAGCATGGACTTTTGAAATGTCTTGAACGACTGTGAAAAAATACTTTAAAACTTTTTAAACACAAAAAATCTTCATAAATTTCGGCTTTTAAAAATGTTTCCCGGGTGAATAAGATCTTTTAAAAATTTATTTCATTTTCAAATTTGAATTCTGCGCTTGCTGATACCAATTTCACTTAATTTTTGTACAAATAGGACCTTTTTGTTTAATTTTACTCCAGTGGGGTGGGTAATGTCTCTTGCAGATACCAGTTTCTTTGATTTTTGTACGAATGAAACTTTCGGATTAATTTTATTTTAAAAAGTTCCAGGACATCTTCAATCCTACCCTTCATGAGAGGAAAAGATCGGTTCATTCCTAATCTCTAGGACGAAGAGCGCTCCCAATGATAGAATTTTTTGATTCCTAGACGATTTAGTCCTTGCTGATCAATTTTGCGCCTAAATGTTTCAAGCGCCATTGGAACCGGGATTAAAACATTCATTGAAGTCAGAGGAGTTCACATGGCAAGTTAAGATAAGATTGGCCCATTATCCCAGAAGTCTGTAGGTAGAAAACAAACAAACAAAGAGAATTGTATTGATGAACTTAGCCGTGTTACATATGAGTTTTAAGATGATCATTGATGTTCCTAAAGTACTTTGTGTGACTTACAAATATTTTCATCATGAAAGAACCTTTGGATAGACAACATTTTCTTGTGTTTGTTTGATCTTTTGGATTTATAAATCTTCTCATGTCAACATATAACTGGCCATATCAGTAGTAAATGTTCAGATAAACGCAGATCTGAAAAAGAATTTATCTCTAAGTCGTTTTACTTTGTGGATTTTTTTTTGTTTTTGTTTTGTTTTGTTGTCATTCCAAAACAGACAAGAACTGGAAACTGTCTCCATTGCATGTGAAAAGGAAAAAGTTTGTCCCTGAGAATATTTGGAATCAATAATGGCTGACCAGAATATGGTCAAGTGAACAGTCTGTCATTATTTATATCGTTCAGAAGATTCATTAATATTTAACAATTTTCCTTGCTGTGGCCGTTGGGAGGATTTAAAGAATGTGTCGCAATCCTTTTTAGAGACAGACGATCAGGTAACATTCTAGTGTAATCCAAACCCCGAAAAGTGTTGATAATTAACATCATTAATTGAATGATAATTGATTTAATTAAGGAAGAAGTTCTAGAGGTTGCTTGCTACGAAAATAAAAAGGAAGTATTTTTGGTTTGGTTTGTTGGGTTTTATGGCTTATCAACCCTTGTAGGTTATTTAACGCCAAATCCATTTTTATGTAAATAATCAGTTCTATTTCAAACAATTCAGTTTAACATGAGTACACAGTTTAATTGTCAAAAACATTTCTACTTCAAACTATTCAAGCAGTTATATATAATAATTCAGTTTAGTGTAAATACAGTTTCAATGTCAAAAAACAGTTCTATTTCAAATAATTCAGTTTAGCATAAGCACGCAGTTTAAGTGCAAGTACGGTTTAATTGTCAAAAACATTTCTATTTCAAGCTATTCAGTTTAGTCAAACAATTCAGTTTAGCATAAGTCTGCCGATAGTTCTATTTAACCCATATATAGGGCCCTATCAGGTGCTACTACGCTGGGCCAGAGTGGACATGAGAGCAATGGCAATAAAGGGGTGCTCCGCGTTTCCCAAGGTCCCAGCATTACTGTTTAGTGTCATATCCAGGACACTCGTTGGTGGGGTCTTACCCCTCTGCAGATGTGCAGTCAGTGTATTCTAAAGCCCCAGCCGATTGGGCAAGGAAGTATTTTTAATGATTTATTTTACTTTATTCATCGCCATTACAAAACGATCATAAACGCTTTTTAAAATACATAATTCATGGATCGATTAAAACAGTGATAATTATGATAATCATAAGCGACTAAAAAGTGACATCTCACACGAGAAAACGAGGACGTGGCTAAGAAAAGGAAACTTTAAGAGAGAAACTGAATCTCTTCTAATTGCGGCACAAAACAACGCCATAAGGACCAACCATATCAAAGCGAGAATAGATAAGACTCAAAAAAACAGCAAATGTTGGTTATGCTGAGATAGATACGAAACAATCAATCACGTTATAAGCGAATGCAGCAAATTAGCACTGAAAGAGTATCAAGCTAGACACAACTGGGTGGGCCATGTGATGCACTCAGAATCGTGCAAGAAACTGAAATTTGACCATAAAAACAAATGGTCTATGCACAACACAAAATCTGTCCTAGAAAATGACACACACAAACTCCACTGGGATTTTGAGATACAAACTGATCGCCTACTCTCGGCCAGACGACCACACCTCGTAATAATCAACAGAAAAGAGAAAACATTTAGAATTGTGGACTTTGTTGTTCTAGAGAACCACAGAGTAAAATTGAAAGAATGCGAAAAGATGGATAAGTACCTTCACCTTGCTAGGGAATTAAAAAAACTGTGGAACATGAAAGTGACGTTTATACCAATTGTAATTGGTGCTATTGGTACAGTTACCGAAGGATTATGAAAGGGACTGGAGGATTTAGAAATAAGATGACGAATGGAGACTACCCAAACCGCTACATTATTGAGATCGGCCAGAATACTGAGAAGAGTCCTGGAGACTTGAGGAGACTTGCTGTCACTCAAACTCTAGTGAAATACCATCAGCTAATGTTGATGTGAAAAACTCTCAAGGAGTAAAAAATAAATAAATAAATAAATAAATAAATAAATAAATAAAGTATATAGAATTGATTCTATTAACGTTTAGGATAAAATAATTATTCACATTTAAAGAACGTATTTGTTTTTATTGTTTATTTAATGCAGCTTTCTGTAATATTTCCGCCATGGATGGTCCATTCGAAGATTACAGGAAGAATCTGGGACACCATCGAAAACCTATAAAAATTAATATTTCAAATAAATCATTTTCTCAACTTGGATGGTTGATATTAAGTTAATTTAAAAAGAAACGGCGTTGAAAGTTTATTTTTTCGGTGAGCGTTGAAGTGGATCTTCCCTTTGTGGTTTAACATTTACCAGTGACACAAAGGGTCTAAGTGTATGAAAAGAAGGAGAGACACCTCCCGAAATGGTTACCAACAGAGTCGGTGAATATTTCATCAGAACTAGAAATAGTTTTTATTTGTTTTATTGATTCTGAAAATTTTGAGGCATTATTTTAAAATCTACTTTGAAGATGCAAATGTTGCTTGCACAGTTCCGAAAGTTGAATGAAAGGTAACAAGATGCAAACATGTTCAAATCGAATTAAACCATTTTAAAGAAAGGTGATTTGTATCTTGAAGTAAAATCCAGGAATGAATCGCCCTCAGTTGTTGATAATTTATTTATAAAAAGAAATGGGAAAACACGACTACTTGTACTCTTAGAAAATGCCAAATGTTAAACATAAAATGACACTAGCAAAAGGCGCTTTCGAAAGGATCCCTTTAAATTTTCAGTTGTGTGAGTGGGGGGGGGGATAATTGTCTATAGAGAAAGTTGATTTATTAAATTCTAAAGATCTTATTAAATCTAATGATGAGTGTGAGGAAGTGAACTCAAATCAACCACTCGCAAATTTTACAAAACTTTCTTGCCTTTCTCATTTACTTTGTAGCAGGTTATTATCTATTATTTATTTATTTATTTATTTATTTATTTATTATTATTATTATTATTATTATTATTATTATTATTATTATTATTTAATCTCATCGAGTTTTTCACACCAGCATAAGCTGGTTTGTTTTCACTGGAGTCAAAGTGACAGCAAGTCTTTTCAGTTCTCCTGGACTTATTTCAGTATTCCGGTTGATCTCAACACTGCTGTACTCAGAATGGTCTCAATTCTTATTCTGATTTTCAACTGTTCCAATCCTTTAAAATACATTCCAAGTGCACCTACTACAATTGATATCACAGTCACCCTCATGTTCCACTGTTTTATTTTTGTTCTCTAGCATTGTCCAAGTATTTGTCTATATTTTATTTTCATTCTGTTGTCTGCTGTAACGGCAAGATCCACTAGACGGCAAATTCTCTTTTTTTATGTAAATTAGCACTTTGTCTGGTCTTCTGGCCAAGATTGGGTAATCCGTTTTTATCTCAAAGTCTAAGAAAATTTTATGGTTTTCATTTTCTTGGACAGATTATAGTTTGTGCATATTCCCTTTGTCAGCACGTCGAAATTTTAATCTCTTGCACAATTCTTAGTTGATCACCTTTCCCACCTGACCGTTCCTATTCTTGTTTTCTTTTATGCTAGTTTTCTATTTCGTTTAATATCTGATTATTTCATATCCAAATTAACCTACACTTTCTATATTTGGGTAACTTATCAATTTTTGCCCTGATATAAAATGATAGTGGTTTACATTTTTGTTGTTTTCTTCTTTATTATTATTATAACTCATTAGAGTTTTTCACATCAGCATCAGCTGATGGTCTTTCACTGGAGATTAAGTGACAGCAAGTCTCCTCTAATCTCCAGGACTCTTCTCAGTATTATGGTCGTTTTCAATAATGCTGTTGTTTGGATGGTCTCCACTCGGCCGCCAACTTCCAAATCCTCCAGGCCATTAAATAATCCTTTAGTTACCGTGCCAAAAGAACCAATCACAATTGGTATAATTGTCACTTTCATGTTCCATAGTTTTTTCAATTCTCTAGCAAGGTCGAGGTACTTATCTCTCTTTTCACGTTCTTTCAGTTTTATTCTGTGGTCTTCTGCGACAGCAAAGTCGAAATTTTGCAGATTTTCTTTTTTTTTTTTTTGTTGATTATTATTAGGTTTGGTCTTCTGGCCGAGATTAGGTGATCCGTTTGTATATCAAAGTCCCACAGGAGTTTGTGCATGTCATTTTCTAGGATAGTACTGGGTTGTGCATATACCATTTGCTGGCATGGTCAAATTTAAATTTCTTGCACATTTCCCAGTGGATCGCCTTGCCCACCCAGACGTGTCTAGCCTTGTACTCCTTCTGTGCCAATTTGCTGCATTCGTTTATTATGTGATTGATGATTTCATCTCATGTCGCTGCATAGTCTGCATTTGCTATTTTGTTGCGTCTTATCTATCCTCGCTTTGATATGTTTGGTTCTTACGGCGTTGGTATGTTTGGTTCTATTAGGAGAGATTCTGTTTCTCTCTTAAAGTTTCCCTTTCTCAGCCATGTCCAGGTTTTGTCGCGTGAGATGTTTATTACTCGTTTAAAACGCCCATGGAGTTGTTTTTCTTCCCATTTTTGTTTCCTAGTTTTTGTCATTCTGTTATCTATCGTGTTGTCAGTATTGTTTCCGATAGCCGTAATCAGTCCTCGTTCGTGTTTTTCTATGTAGTCTTCGAGTCGTTGTATGAATGCGTCAACGCCGTCTTCGATGCTGGCAAGTCCTCTTCCTACCTCTTTACTTGGTACATATTGTCTGTCCACGTCCTCTCTGGGATGTAATGCCTTGTGCATGGTCATTAGTTTTCTAGTTTTTGGTCCATTTGTCTAAGTTCATCTCTGATCCACTTGAGAAAGGGTCCCGAGTATCTAACGAGGAGTACAGCCCAAGTATCTATTCCTTTGATAAGGTTTCTGCTATTGAGTTTTGTCTCGAGTAGTTTTCTAGTTCTCCTGAGATATTCTTTTTGAATTTTGTTTTTCATTTCGACTTGTTTGATAATGTCAGCCTCCAAGATTCCTAAGTATTTGTAGGTCTCGTTTTCTTCGAGTGTTCTGATCTTGTCTTGATTTGGTAGTTCTATTCCGTCAGTTTATTATTATTATTATTATTATGACTGTTGTTGTTATTGTCGCTGTATTCATTGAATATTCAGAAAATATTAATATCATTAACTAGCAGTTAACTCCTGCTTAATAATATTAAATCTCAATCCTACAGAACTCTCTTTATCATTCTGATTTATTATAATAATGCAATCGTTTGGATGGTTTACCCAATTTTTATCTCTGAATTTTAGTTCTTCGTTTTAAGTCTTTTCAGTTTGAAATGTGTCAATAATTGGTGAGAGAATGTCTCCCCCCCCCTTCCGTGGCGTAATGGTTAAAACGCTGGACTGTAGAATCATAGTAAATGAGTTTGAGCTCCAGTCGCGCTATAATGTTCTTTTTCGGACAAATACTCTTGGGAAAAGTATGAACCCCTTTATCAGCTATGGGTTAAATAGTACCTCTACTGTTCTTCTAAAAGGGTGGATTTAGCTGTAAATAACCCAACAAGGTTGATATGCTATTAAACAACAAAAAGAAAATAATTGGCAAAGGAGAATCGTTAGGATTACAACATTCCTTATTTTTAATTTCTTGCGAGTTTTCACCCTGGCATTAACAGGTGATCTTTTACTCGAGTCTGAGCGACAGCAAATCTCCTCAGGTCACCCGGACTCTACTCAGTATTCTAGCCGATCTTAACAATGTTGTGGTCTAAATAGATTCGATTCTTCCTCTGATTTTCAATTCCTTCAGTATTTTCCCAATTCTTTGAGGACTGTTTTCCCAGCACACACTGTTTAACAGCTTTTTTAGTCTTCCGGCAAGGTTCGAGTATTTGTTTATCGTTTCACTTTTATTTCATGCTGTCTTCTGCCGGAACTACAAAATCTACAAGATGGCAAGTTTTCTATTTCGTGTTAATTATTATTATTATTATTATTATTATTATTATTATTATTATTATTATTATTATTTTACCTATTTGAGAGTTTTTCATATCAACGTTAGCTGATGGTTTTCCACTGGAGTCTGAGTGACAGCAAGTCTCCCCAAGTCTCCAGGACTCTTCTGGCTGATCACAACAATGCTGTATTTTGGATGGTCTCCATTCGTCCACTTATTTCTAAGTCCTCCATTCCCTGTACCAATCCTTTGGTCTCCGAAAGGACCAATTACTATTGGTATCACTATCACTTTCATGTTCCATAATTTTTTCAGTTTTGTAACTAGGTATCGTCATTAATCCCTCTTTTAGCTTTCTTTCAGTTTTACTCTGTGGTCAGCTAAAACGGCAAAGTTCACTCTTCGGCAGGTTCTCTTTTTTTGTTGTTGACCATCACTATGTTTGGTCGTCTGGCAGCGACTAAATGATCCGTTTGTATCTCAAAATCACAGAGCAATTTGTGAGTCTCATTTTACCGGGTTGGATTCTGGGATGTGTATATATACCATTTGTTCGCGAGTCAAATTTAAACTTCTTGCATAATTCCCAGTGGATCATCTTGTCCACCGAGTTGTGTTTGGTTTTATACTCTCTTTACCGGATTCGCTAATGCGATTGATCGTTTCGTCTCTATCAGTACAAAATCTACATCTGCTATTTTGTTGCGTCTTGTCAATTCCTGCTTTAACATAGTTCTTATCACGTTGTTTTGAGCTGCAATCAGGAGAGATTCAGTTTTTTCTCTAAAGGTTTCCCTTCCTTAGCCATGTTGAAGTCTTCCCGTGTGAGATTACGCTTGTTTGTCGCTAGAAATGTCCATAGAGTTGTTTTTCTTGCCATTTTTGTTTGCTGGTTATTTTTGTTCTGTTGATGTTTATGTTGTTTGTATTGTTTCTGGTCGCTGTAATCAGTCTTCCTCAGCGCTTTTTTATGTTGTCTTCGAATAGTTGTATTGATACATCGACGCTGTCTTGAATGCTAACAAGTCTACTTTCTCCGTCTTTTCTTGACACATAAAATCTGTCTACGTCATGTCCACTCACTTTTTCTTGTTCTTTTCGTACATTTATTGGGATTCTTCTCTGGTCCACTTTAAAAATAGTCCCGAGTATCTTATGAGGGGAACCATCCAGCAATTTGTCCCTTTGATGAGATTTCTACTATGTAGTTTCGTTTCGACAAGTTTTCTCCTTCTCCTGAAGTATTCGTTTTTTATTTTTTATTTCACCTCTGCATATTTAATGATGTCCTGAGTATTTTCAGGCTTCCATTTCCACGAGCATTCTGATTTTTTCTTAATTTGATAGTTCTATTTCTTCCGTCATATGTCATTTTCTGATTTTCATTATTAGCATGGCACATTTTTTTATGCCAAATTCCATCCCTATATAATGACTGTATGTTCTCACAGCCTATATTAGGTTTCCAATTCTTTCTCATTGTTGGTAAACAGTTTGAGATCGTCTATGTAGAATAGATGATTAATTTTTTCCTGCGATTAATGAAGTTTCTATCCGCCTGTACATGTCTTATATATGTGACAGAATGGCATTATCGCTATTCCAAATAGTAATTGTGATTGGACATCTCCCTGGAAAATCCCTCTCTGGATTTTCACTTCAGTTAGGCTTCTTTCTTCTACTTTCGTTTCGACTCTCCAGTTCTCCATGGTATGTTCTATAAACTTTATGACTTCGCTAGATATCTCTTGCCCAGCTGGGGCTGTAGAATACACCGACTGCACTTCTACAGAGGGGTAAGAGTGTCCTGGATATGACACTAAAGAATCTGATGGTGAGGTTCCAGTGATGGAATGCAGAGCACCCCTTTATTGCCATTGCACCCCGGTCTACTCTGGCCCGGAATGGTAGCACCTGATAGGGCCCTACCTCTAGGTTAAATAGAACTAAACTGCATACTTATGCTAAACTGAATTGTTTGAAGTAGAACTGTTTGACTAAACTGAATAGCTTGAAATAGAACTGTTTTTGTCAATTAAACTGTGAACTTACGTTTAAACTGCGTACTTATGCTAAACTGAATTGCTTGAAATAGAACTATTTTTGACATTTAAACTGTACGCTCGCTCAACTGAATTGTTTAATATAGAACTGTTTTGACATTCAACCGTGTGTAAACAAAATCTATACTTATACTAAAAAGAATTGGCTGAATTAGAACTGTTTGACTAAACTTAATAGCTTGAAGTAGAAATGTTTTTGACAATTAAACTGTGTAATCATGCTAAACTGAATTGTTTGAAATAGAATTGATTATTTGTAGAAAAATGGATTTAGCATTAAATAAACCTACAAGGTTGATATGTCATAAAACACAATCAATCAACCAACCAACCAACCTTGATATCCTGTACATATTGATACAGTCTTTTATTATTATTATTATTATTATTATTATTATTATTATTATTATTATTTCTACACGTTTTTCTCACCATTAGTAATTGGTGACCTTTACTAAATTTCGATTGCCATTAAGTCTTCTTAACTCTCCCTGACTCTTCTCAGCATTCTGGCCGATTTTCGCTTAGCCACGGTCTGAATTCTCCTCCGATTATCTATTGTCCCAGTCTCGTTTCCAGATTTTTGTTGTTGTATCCAGGGCTCCAAACATTCGTGTTACATGACGTTTACAGCTTTCTAACCAAGTCCCGGTATTCATGCAGTTTTTCACTCTGTGGTCCCTTGAAACGGACAAGTTTAAGTTTTTATTTTTATTTTTTATTTACTAAAAATATGTTTCCTCTTCTCGCTGCAATTGTGCGATTTGTTTTAATCCCCAAATCCCAGAGATTTCTCTGTATTTCATTATTATTATGATTTGCATTTCTATTAACATTCTTATCAACTTTTATTCCTCGACATTATTATGATTATTATTAGCATATTTGTTATTATCGTTGTCGTCTTATCAATATTTTTATTAAACTTTTTCCCTCAACAAATAATTTTCTTCTCTTTCTTTTTTTTCTTGCTCTTTTCTTTTTTCAGTCTTTCTTCTCTCTCTCTCTCTCTCTTTCTCTCTCTCTCTCTTTCTCTTTCTCTCAATCTCACTCTCTCTTCCTCTTCCTCTTCCTCTCTTCTTCCAGTTTTGACAGTCTTTACGACATAAAAACTAGACAAAACAAAACAAAAACAATCAAAAAGCAGCAGTTGACAATTATGATGACTCCGCCTTCGTCCTGACATCGATTGTCTTTTAGGAACGCCGTAATACATGAATCTAAATGAAAGGTTAACTATGAACCAAACACTGACCTTTTGTCTAACATCAGATCATGAACGAAGGTTTCAGAAGAGTGTTGTATATCGAGTGATGTCGATGTCAGGCGTCCTTTACTGGGACTGTACACAAATGATTGTCCAGGTGGTGTTTGAAAGAAGCAAGTATCATTGCCTTTCTCCAAGCATCTAACATTTCTTTGTATTTATACCTCTTCTTCTCTTCATTTCCTCCTACTCTTCTTCTCTTCATTTCCTCCTACCCTACTGCTCACTGCGAAACGTCAAGACAGAACTAAAAGTACACCTTACCTAAAACGTTGACCTAGATCTTTCTAGAAGCTATAGAGACCAGGCATGTATGTATTGAACAAGTAGAAATGGGGGTGTCTCTAAAAAGAACAAAATATATACGATGTTTAAGCAAGAGTATCGGACGAAGCTTGAAGAAATTTGAAAATCATAGTTAAAATAGAATTAAGGAATGTTTACAAATTCTATGATAAAATATTTTATCATTTATTTTATAGAAGTGTAAATAATGTTTTATTTGTGGAGAAATAGATATTTTAAACATTGAAATGATATTTAATCAATTTTATGAAATCGTAAAATGAATTAAAATTGGGAGTCGATTAACTTTTAATTATTTCAACGATTTTTCCTTATACAGTAGCTTTTAATAAATAAATAAATTCATTCAGTGAATTTTTCTATACAACTTGTCACCACGAAACGAACGCCGGATATATGCCAGTGGGATGTCGCTCACACTTCGGCCTTTATTTTATTTTATTTATTTTACTCTCCAGCATGATATAACTAGATGTAGGGTGTTTAGGGTTATCAAACAAATGCCAAAATATTTAATAAAAGGTGACAAACGAATTTGATTTCCATTATCATCCATGATTATTTTATGATAATTTTTTTCATCTTGGTGAATGTGCTGTACTCAACTAACCACTCCCAAAATAGACGTCCTTGCTGGACGAAAGGATGGGAGAGGGAAAAGCCTGATAGCATTCATGCTTCTTTTTTCTTTTCAGGTATGTAATAGATGACTTCATCAGATGACTAAATCCCGAATACCAGATTCAAATAAAGTCACTGGAATTTAAATTTCTGAGATCAGGTAACTGTTGAGAAAGGTTGTGTTGCTGTCGTTGTCAAGTTAATTTCATCAG
Organism: Sepioteuthis lessoniana; assembly: GCA_963585895.1. Classification (NCBI taxonomy): domain Eukaryota; kingdom Metazoa; phylum Mollusca; class Cephalopoda; order Myopsida; family Loliginidae; genus Sepioteuthis; species Sepioteuthis lessoniana. The sequence continues at coordinate 107,560 of CAUZXS010001654.1, read as the reverse complement.
GAAATGTTGAACGTTTAACCAGAATGTTATGAAAGAAAGTTATAGAGTTATCTAACCTGGAAGACATCAATTTAGATGTCAGAATACTAGCTCAACTGCTTTCATGAACCGTAGGCAATACTTGAAGGGTATAACAGTCACAAAAAGCAAAAGGACACTTATTCGTGGAGTGACAGCTCACATGCTTATATAATGTAGACTGATTAGTTAGTATATGAGATTAAATTCGTAGAAAATGCTCCATTTGTATTGCCCTCGTGCCACACTAAATGTCTATTAATACAGGAAGACGGCTATTGTAGTTTGATGACTAGCAAGTTTGTTTAGCTTACTAATTTGCTCATAGTAGTGGGTTTGATATGCACTGTGTGCCCCACTAGTATTGTTCTCTCACTGTGTAACTGGTTTCGTAACCTAATTTTGGTTGTAGGGGCACTATTAATCTTGCGTGTCTTGGGCAGAAATATTCTGGCCGAGTTTAACCCTCTCTAGGCCAACATCTGATTTAAATTCAGAGTTTTTCTTCTCCTGGATCTGTTACCGTACCAAAGGTCAAAGAGTTCAGTCACCCCTCTTATTTGAGCTGGAGAAAGAATAACTTTCCCAAAGGTATTAGCGCTTAGTGAAATGTAAACAACCTCAATTAGGAGTTAAATTCAGGTATCCGAGTGAACTTCCTACATCAACCGTTACGCTACGGACACCTGTATTGTTGTTAACCTCAACAAAAAAACTTCTTAACAGGAAACTACCGAAATTAATATTCTAGAAGATTCAGGTATATTCAGTGGTTTCTGATTGGTCAGATTTTACTCGAACATTTCAGAAGAAAAACATTTCTAATAAGCGAAGTAGCGAAATGAATGCTATTTGAAGAGAAATAGCATTGATTTTGTTGATTCTTTGGAGTGTGTAAAAGAAAGATGGAGACGTAGGGGTTATCAGTTCATGCGAAACAACAGCTACATTTATAAGTGCATTGTCCCTTCACTTATTCACTGTTCTCGTCAGTATGTGGAGACCTATGTAAAGGCCTAACAATTTTTGGCCAATCATATTCAATCTCCGGCTGGAACAATTTACGTTTATTTTACCCTGATACCTCCATCTCGAGGTATAGAACTCTTCCGCCTTATAAAAGCAAACTATTTTGAGCGATCCATAACAAATGAGGTTATGGGTCATTTATTGCTGCTCGTATCATGTAATTCAATACAACTTGTTGCATGTTAATTAGAGTGGGAATGGGTATTAGAAAGTAACTCCTATTACCCTGGGAAATTACTCAATATGACACCCCGACGATTTGATTGGTTATGAAATGAGAAGAATGGACAATTATACGTATGTACTAACTTAAGTTTGGAAATTGTTATATATTTCATCTTTTCATCTTTTCATCTTTTATTTCATTGGTGGAACTTAACGAAGTTATTTTATCCATATTGTGTCTGAAGCCGTTGGATTTACATGAAATTTGGAAATTCAACTTATTTAGGAATATATGCAGTATTCAAGACAATTTTTCAGACCAATCATTATAAGAAAAAGAACTCTTTCTCTTTTCCTTTCCCCACTCGCGTTCTCTCTTACTATTGCTCTCTCTTTCTTTTTCTTAGTCTCTCTCTCTCTCTCTCTCTCTCTCACACACACAGACACACAGACAGAGGTGAATTTGTGGATTTAATATAGTCATTTTATCTTTAGAATGAAAATGTTTCGTTAAACGCAAGAATGGTACTATATAACATTGCAAGTTTGTTTAAAATGGAATGCAGGATCTCATTTTACCCAAAGATTTTTATTTAGTAGAATTGATCGTTGAAGGTTTCTAAAATAACCAAAATGGCAGAATTGGTCACAAGAATGTTGCATCTGCAAAGATAAGGTACTTAGTGAAACATTGCAAAAATTAAAAGTTCTTTTTGTGTTTGTCGTTAGCACTAAGTGATGTGAATTTATGAAGAACAAATATATTATAATAACAAAGAGTGGAATATTTTCTTGTTTTATTACGACTCTGTTTATAATTTCTATCAGTCTAAAGGGAACAGATACAAGTAACAGGTGAATCATGTTCTGATTACAACAACCCACCTGAAGGTAAGCAAGCAAATGACATCTACCTTATACTAACGGTTCTGCTGCTTGAACAGTACGATAAAATTAACGTGGAAATACTAAACTAGACAGATTTCATCGTTATACTTCACTGATCCAAATCAGAAGGCCAGAAAGTCATTCTATCGTCCAAGGTGGAATGCACAGATACTGCACTGAATTAAAATAAAGTAGAATGTTGGAGAATGAAACTTTGATGTTCAACAGGGTGTATTGATAAAGTTATGTATACACCAACAATCCTTTCATTTTATGTTATACTTGCTAATAAAACTAAAATATGTTGTAAAAGTCAGTTTTTGTCCAATCGGCTGGGGTTGTAGAATACACCGACCCTCCTCCAACGTGTGTCCTAGATATGACACTAAACAATCTGATGGTGAGGTTCCAGTAATACTGAAGCTCTGAGGAAGGCGGAGTTCCCCTTTATTGCCATCGCTCCCAGATACACTCTGGCCCGGAGTAGTAGCACCTGATAGGATCCTATCTATGGGTCAAATAAAACTAAACTTCGTACACATGCTAAACTGAACTGCTCGAAATAGAACTGTTTTGACACCTAAATTGCGTATTTATGCTAAAGTGAATTGTTTGAAATAGAACTATTTTTGACACTGAAACTTGTACTTACATTTAAACTGTGTACTTACGCTCAAATGAATAAAATCAATACTGAATTGGTTGAATTAGAACTGTTGGACTTAACTGAATAGTTTGAAGTAGAAATGATTTTGACAATTAAACTGTGTACTCATGCTAAACTGAATTGTTTGAAATAGAACTGATAATTTGTATAAAATGGATTTGGCATTGAATAACATACAAGAGTTGATATGTCATAAAACCCAAACAACCAAACAACCAACCAAAAGTCAGTTTGGTTTGATGTTTAGAGTGTTTGCCAATGGCCAGGGAGACCAGGGTTCAATCCCAGGTCGAGTCATACCAAAGACTCAAAAAATGGTACTTGATGCCTCCTTGCTTAACACTCAGCATTATAAAGTACGGATCAAGGGTAAAGTGGAGCAATCCTGGGAAAGGAGTAGCGCCCTCCCGTACATCTCGGTGTATAAGCTATCAAAAAGGGAGCCTTCGATTCGCCCTCTACTAAAGGGAGACAACTTATATTTCAATATTCAAATTCAAAAATTAATTTTCAAAAATAGTTATTTAAAAGGAAAAACCTTTTTAAACAAATAAATTTCGAATCAAATTTATGGTTTTAATTTACTTGTTAAAAAGGAGGAGAAATCTGAAATTGACTTTGTAACTACTGTGCATTATAAATAAAATTTTATATTTCAAAGGTTCGATCATCCAAAATAGTATAGAGATTTGTTACTTGACCTACATGTACCAGTTGCATTGACAGAGAGTTCAAATCATATTCAAAGCCAATATTTTATCGGGAATACCTAGAATTTAATATCTATCTATCTATCTATCTATCTATCTATCTATCTATCTATCTATCTGTTTGTGTGTGTGTGTGTGCAAGGCTGCATATATGTGAAGTGTGGTGAAGATACTTCAATGCATAAACAAACAGATGAGGCTATTACTTCTAGTGAGCAGCAATTCCCGCCCTCAATAAGTTGCGCATGTGCAGTAGGGCTAACAACGAATGGTTCATCGATTTTGTCTGGAACCATTGTTGGAAGAAAAAGGAGAAAATCGGACGGAAGACTTCGTGTCCATTTTCTCTTGTGGTCTGCCTAGTGGAATGGCTGGGAAGAAATTATGGTTACAACTCTGCAGCAATTTCTCGAATATATATATATATATATATATATATATATATATATATATGTGTGTGTGTGTGTGTGTGTGTGTGTGTGTGTGTGTTAATTTGTACAGATACATATACTCATCAATATATATATATATATATTCATGTATGTGTCTGTTAATTCGTACAGATACATATACTCATCACTATATATGTGTGTGTGTGTGTGTAACCTACACATATATGCGAGTATATGTATGAGTGTATTTATCTTTGTTCTATATACTTATATATGATAAATAGTGCGTTCAATAAACACTTAATACTTTCTGCTTGGAGGCTCTCCACCCGCCACTCATTGGCTTTCCTTATTCCCGAGGCTAGAAAAGAGAAGCAGCTGGGAAGGCGGGCGGTACTGTTTGGGGGAAATGGAACCACTGATAGCAAGTCAGAACGGCATGCGTCATTTTGACCTAGTTTTCTTTTTCGATCGCCCGCACCATTTACGAAATGGTCAGTTTCATTTCTTCCTCGTGATTATTGAACGTTATATTCAGGCGTACTCTTGTCATGACGTATCCATAGTTGGAATCTGTTTATGTGCGTTGTTTCGATTTTAAACTCATTCGTTGTTTCTTTGAAACAGTTATGAAACTTTGTGATCATGTTGATCTGAAAGTAATTCTTCCAATTATTGGAAACTATAAGATACGAACCTCAGTCAGCAGGGCTGAGAATATGTTGACTGATATCCTGCAGAGAGATACTCACCCTAAAACGTGCATCTTGGGTATGACATTCAACTACATTTGATTGCAAGGTTCCAGTTCTGGAGCTCTCAGGAGTATGAAGTACCCCTTCTAGGCCATTACTCCCTGGTCCACTCTTACCCGGATAGTTTTACCAGTTAGGACCCCATGGGTCAACTAGATCTGTTTGAAAATTATTCGTATTCGATTGGACCGTGTGTAAAAAGAAAACCTCTTAAGAAGCAAAAACACAAAAAATGTAAATATGAACTTACAATGAACACGTTTTCCGAAAATCTAAGTATGAAATAATTTTAGACAGGTTGATATGCAGTTAAAATCTATCAATCAATCATATATTCAATACAGAGAGCACAATGGCCTCATTGGATGGAGGATAATTTCAGCTCGTCATTTTTTGACAGTTCGTATGAAGATCATTCTATTTTGTTTTCCCAGTTACAGATGGGTATTCTAACCGAAATTTTCTCTATTTCTCTTGTGGTGGTTTTCATCTGAGCGTTATGTTGAAGCCACAACTTGATACTCAACATAACTGAGTGTAATCAAAACAATCATTCGGTTTTCGACAATTGGTGATCTTTCATTTGATGTTCAGTATTTTCTGATTTGAAGTCCATTTTGTATTTTACGGTCATCAAAGATGCCTGCAGGTAAATAGCACTTAAACAAGACGACCGTATTTGATGGTCTTTATAACACCAATGCTCACTCAGTGTTCCAAATAAAGGTAACCCATGATATCTGGGTTGACATTAACTGACATCGCATACACCACCAAAAAAGAAATGTTTGAGTCATATTTTGGGAACAGAGATTCTATGTGTCTTGTTTAACGAAGCAATAACTTTGTTCCTGATTAGGTACCCCGTCTTCTTGTAGCCATGGAATAGATTTAGTAAATATGAACTGGCATTTTGTTAAAGGGAAAAGAGCAAAGAAGAATAAGTCTTGTTTAAGAGAGACAATACATCCAGGCGTTATTAATTTTGTGCAAAGGCAAATGTCTTAGAGTAAATGAATTAAATTACAGAAATTTTACATTTAATGATGTTTTATCATTTTACCATCTTCCATGATAAGAAAAAAATGTATATTTGTTCATATGTAATCACTCATTGTTATCTATTGAGATAATCAATGAAAATATAACTTTAACTCAAGATTTTATAGATTTTCATTAATTAGTTTTTAAACTTTGACTCAGAAATATTACCTTTTAAATATTTTCAGGTTTATCATGAGAAAGTTGGTGATTGGTTTTAAATATTGCAAAAATGATTGAACTTAAAACTTACAGTTTGTTTCTCGAATGAAAGCAAATTCATTCTCTGGGAATTTCTTTGCACATTTCAGTGGAGAACAGACACCGATGAAAGAAAATCCACTAATTCCAAAAAAGGAAAAAAAGAAAAGACTGCTACCAGATTACTTATAAGCTTGTTCAGAAGTAAATCTCCAAAGTGAAGTGACAATGAACCTTTTTCAGTTATTTGATGAGTGATCGCTTAAGAACAACAGGGATAGCCACCTAAAGCTAAACTTAGACAAAACCAAATTTAATGAAAATACAGTTCCCGCTTGATCACACACGTAAAGGAGCCATGTGCCTGTTCAGTACTTTGAAGAACATCAATTACCATCTGTTAGACTAAACAAAGTTGAAAAAATTCTGTGATAATTAAGATTGCCAAAAGTGTCAAGACTACTTCCTAGAAACATTCTTGAATTTTAAAATCACATAAAATACATTTAATTCATTTATGATGCATTTGCTACTAAATGTTTTATCAGGTTAGTCACATTTATTATCACAAATTTCAATTGAGAAACTGTACAAAACTACGTTAAACACTGTGAATATTTATTTATATGATTACTTATTACTTTATTCAAATATTCAACGAAATATTCATAATATTAATAATATTAAATATGACGTCACTATCTTTTGATTAGCTTTTGGATACTGGAATAATCTGTGAAATTGAAATATTATTTCAAATCAGGATTTTAAGTTTTCAAATTTTTATTAAATCATAAACATAGAGTTTTCGACGCCCGGAAATAAGTTGTTTGCAAACAAACAAACAAAGAAACAATTAAAAAAAACAAACAAACAAATAAACCCGCGTTCAGCACAAGATTGAAGGGCATCTCTTAAGAACTAAGCAGACAGCCGATGATTTGGGTGATAAGCAAAGTTTCAGCCACATTTTTTTCTTTGTTTGTCTTCCACAATAGAATTTCTTTCGTGAATATTTTGTCGTGCCATCCAACATTCTTACCTAAGAATTCGGGAAATGAAAAATAGATTTTATCTACATTCTAACACCACACAGTTTTACTCAAAGTATTAAAAAGGTTTTTGCGTGTATTTGTAAGATGTATAGTCTCTTCATAGTGTTGTATTTGTATATGTGGAAGTCTCTCTCTCTCTCTCTCTCTCTCTTTCTATTCCTGGCGACGCTTCATTTTTTAATTTGTTGAATACTTCCTGGTTGAATATTAGAGTAGTGAGTTCGATCCTTACACGATCTTTAACCCTAAGTCAGACTAAACTAACTTTTATCAAGTATTTTGGTATTGCAATACATTTGTAATATAGTTCGTTTGATTATCACAACTTTGTCATGTGGTTACAGTAATGTCAAACTGAGTTTAGAGCATTTAGACGAGATTAGTGGCTAGCGAGTGGATCTTGTAGGCAATTGGTGGTAAGTAAATAGTGTGTAAAACACTTTCGAGCCTCTATGTCATGTTAAATTAACCTATTGTCAAGCCTTTCTGATTACTCAAGTATATTTGAATATAATATCACACACACGCACACACACATCATTTTTTTTTTATATCAACTAGTACTTTCTACATATAACACTTCATTTATATCAGCTAGTGCATTTCTTTAAAACAAGAGAAAGGAGACAATTAAAAAGTGCTTATTCTTTTTTTCCCTGAAAACTTTTAATGATACAAATCTATAAAATATATTAAGGACGAAATTCAAGTTATTGCTACTATTATATTCCGAGAAATTTATTGAAATGGTTTAGTGAAATTATTTCTCTTTCGTTGCTGCGGTCTTGACAATAATTTCTCAAGATTGTTCTGTTAAAAGCAAAGGAAAGTGCACATGTGTCGTAAGTTTTGATTGTAATTTTCTTCCTTTAAAGGGGCTCCATAAATATTGCCTTTAACCAAAGTTGGCCTCGATGATATAAAATGACTGTAAATAAGAGTGAAAAGCCTAATCGATAAAGTCAATAATGATGCCACAAATTTTTGTAAGGTTTTACGGAAAATGGATGATTTTTTCAAGAAAGACTAAGCATATATGATTAATTTAAAATACATTTGTGTAAGTCTTTTGATTTTATCAGTTAAAATGTAACATAAAAAAAGGAAAAGAAGTTTGTTGTTATTTCATAAATTATTCAGTGAGTTTGAGAGTTTTGCGTTCTTCGGTGTATCGGCTGCAAATATTTCTGCAGTCGGTATAGACCATCATCTCCTTGATTTTCGATCATGAAACCAAGCTATGATGATTCAGTTAGTATCCAGATTTTTGTTGCTTTAATTTCAACAAAAAATTATATTTCCATTCATTTTCTAGAATCTCACTCAATGCTGTAATGTAAGAGTCTAATTATTGCAAAGGATTATTCGGATCTGTTGTCAATTTCGGATCTATTGTCAATTTTGGATCTGTTATCAATTTTGGATCTGTTGCCAATTTTGGATCTGTTATCAATTTTGGATCTGTTGCCAATTTTGGATCTGTTATCAATTTGGGATCTGTTGCCAATTTGGGATCTGTTGCCAATTTTGGATCTGTTGCCAATTTCGGATCTGTTGCCAATTTCGGATCTGTTGCCAATTTTGGATCTGTTGCCAATATGTTGCGTCCGATCATCTTTAAGTCAATCTTTTCCTGCTGAAAACTATCAAAATTTGCAGGTCTTGAATGAAAATAACGAAATGCTTTCGAGATAAATGTTGGTGCAAGATTTTTTTAAAAAATTCATAATACACTCTTTATACTTGAAGACTAACAAAATACAATCGTCTTAATTTGTGACTTGCCTGGTTACTGAAATACTGGCACATGTTTTAAAAAGTAAAAGTTGTGCATATCTTAAAGGTTGTCATTTCGAATGCTGATTTTCAAACAAGCAGAAAGACCCACCTTATTTTAATCTGAGCGTACTACAATTTTTCACTCCAAATTTTGCCTTAAAAATGAATAATAATAGCAGCAAATTCAGAAACATGGAAACATGTATAAATATATTTTCTCTATAGAGAAGCGGTTTGTTATGTATATCTCAAGCGAGTGTACTATATGGTTTGGTTTGGTTTCTTTGTTGAAAGGCATATCAAACCTTGTGGATTATTCAATGTCAAAGTCAATCTCCTAGAAAAACAGCACTGGTACTATCTAACCATAATCTGGGAGAATAAGGAGGTTCATACCTTTCCCAAGGGCATTGGTTCAAAAGTGAGCGTAAAAGCGCAACTGGAGTTCGAACTCGCTTAAAACGATTCCGCAGTCCATTGCTTTAATCATTACGCCACGAGGACACCCCCATTGTTGACTCTGTGCCCATGCTATCCTAACACACACACACACACACACACGCGCGTGTGTATGTGTATGTGTGTGTGTTTGTGTGAGTGTGTTATGATATATATATATATATATATATATATATATATATATATATATATATATATATGTATATTCAAATCCTGGATGCAACAGTTTGCATTTCACATAACTCAAGAGAAAGGTATAGATCTAGTTATTGACAAATAGTAGGGCAGACTGGGCTCTTTAACCTTGGTATGGCAACCTATCAAGGAGAAAGAAAACGTTGAATTCAAACCAAAGTTAGCTTAAAAATTGACCAGCTCGTGGCGGAGGGGTTAGGTAAATAAAACCTACAAATAATAAAAAATACAAATAATAATCTTTACTTATGTATATTGCACGTTTGATCCACAATGTTCACCCAACATTTAGAGAAATGTCCTTGAATAAAAGATAAGATAATTAAATACTTTATGTTACTTTCTATTCTAATTTTTTCAAATAAACATAAATCAGTTATTATTAATTTTTCAGATTAAGAAAAAAGCGAAAAGGACGAAAATGAAGAAAATACGATTCACAATTTAATGTAGTAAATAACTATTGGTGCATCTCTCAATATCGAATGTTCGAGTATTTATTATTATTATTCTGTGAATTTCGTTTGTACGTCTAATAATATCAGATTGTCTTTACTGTATTAGTTTCTATTTAAACAGTTTAAAATGTTAAGAAAAAAGAATTAGCCAGCATCAACAAATAAAAAGAATAGTTTTGTAGAGTTGACTTTCTCAATAGTAAAACGAACGAGATTAAATAAATAAATAAAATAATAATAATAATAATAATAGTAATAATAATAATAATAATAATAATAATAATAATAATAATAATAAAGATAACAGTATTGCTTTCTATCATTTATGGCCATCAGTTTCGGCGCCCTCTTTGTCTGGAGACATGACAAAACAACAAACAAACAAACAGACAAACAAATAAAATATGTGAATAAAAAAAGCAGATTAAAATCGACCCAAATACTGCGCACTTTGTGGTGTGAATAAGGAGGAAAACTCAAATTGAATTGCCATGATAAAAATACGATTACATCCGTGCATGGACGATTAATCTAAACATCGATTTATATATATATATATATATATATATATATGTGTGTGTGTGTGTGTTAGTGCCGGATAGTGTTTATTGACAAAGTGTGTGCCGAACCTCCAACTTTGGCATTATCGTATTACCGGTAAATAAGACGCAGAAATTACGATGGCATCTGGAGGACTAAAGCCCAATGCAACAGAATTCAATGCCCATTCTCCGGTACCATTACACTGGACATTGGGTAAATATCTGTATATTTTATTTGTTCATTTAAACGTGTTTCTTATTCGCCAACAAATACTTAGTATTAGTAATACAAAGTATTATAGAAAAAAAGTTTCTTTAAAGAAAACTAAATACTTTTCGCACCCGAAATATATTCTGAGGAAGTTTCATAAAATTAAATAAAAAGGTTGATTGATTTCAAAAGTTTTTCCTTCCATTTTTTCCGTTTTGATAAAATTCCCTTCCCCAAAATATTTCGTCTGATATGTACATAAAAGTTCTCTCGACGAATCGAACACAGTTTGTGTATTGGTGGGACGTTTAGTCCTTATTTAGCCTTTTTTTAATATTATTCTCTGACCATCTACTCAGCGTTATACCATTAAAAAACCACCTGATTAAATGTGCTGTACGATCTCAGATTTAAATTATCAAATAACAGGGCACAGAAAAAGTATTATTTCTTATGATTATTTTAGTGAATGAGGTTTATATTTCTATGAATCTATGATCTCCTTGAGCAACCCAGAGCAAAATCCCTGAGTTATATATATATATATATATATATATATATATGTGTGTGTGTGTGTGTGTGTGTGTGTGTGTGTGTGTGAAAGAGAGTGTGTGTGTGTGTATGTGTGTCTATGTGTGTGATCAAGAATAGATTTTTGTTTCATTTTCTTTCTTCAAGGAACACTTTTTGTTCTCCCTTTAATATTCCCTGGCGTTCATGTGATATCTGATGATCTATCTCACAAGCCATTTAGAGCGAATTTAGGCCTAGTAGGATTCTTAATATGATCGATCAATAATTCCCTGACAGATAGCATATACATTTGAATCTCTCTAAAACCTTTAAACATTCATTAAAACAACTGTTCACGAAAATGTTCAATGCAAAATGGTGGAGAAATTGTAAATAACGTATGTATTCGTGTACAGGTCAAACTTGTGCATCTAGTAACCGGTGATTTTGGCAATCATCAAATGATTATCCGTCTTGCATAAAGGCTGATCTTAATTTTTGCGGGGGAGGAGATTATATGTGGCTTAGTTGCTGACGTGCCTAACTGCAACATCTAAATAAGCGAATTCAAACTTTAGTCCCGCTTTTACTTTCATTTTCGGGTATCTCCAGAAAACGTATGACCGCCCCCCGCCGATCCTATGAGTTTAATAGTACCACTGCTATTCTTCAACAAGGAAGGATTTAGCATTAAATAACTCACGAAGGTTGATATGCCATTGGGCAAAGAAACCAAATCAAATCAACCCAATTAATTTATAATTGAATAACAAATTAAGTCTAAAAGTTATCATGTAATAAATCACCTATAAAACATTTTACAGAAAAGTTTCTGTTATCTGGAACCATTGAGAGTCAATGTCTTTTGTGGAACGCCCAAGTGTAAACTAGATCCGTGCAAAGTTGGGAAAAAATTCGATGGTTCAGGAAATAAAAAGAATGAATAAAACAAACTAATAATAAATGAATGTTCAGGAAATAAAAAGAATGAATAAAACAAACTAATAATAAATGAATAAATCCGATATTAAACAAAACAAATAAAGTAAATTAGATTATTTGAATAATAATAATAATAATAATAATAATAATAATAATAATAATAATAATAAGAAGAAGAAGAAGAAGAAGAAGAAGAAGAAGAAAAGAACATCTTTGATATGAAACTTTAGTTTTGTAAAATTTCAAAATATATTCATTAAGAATGTTTCAACAGTTTCATCTATCTTTACTGGTTTAAGTTAGAAAATGTTTTCTTTAAATTTTTTTGTGGATAACGAAAAAATTTAATCGTAGAAGTTTTTTTTTAACAAAATGGTTAATTTACTCAGATCCCAAAAGGCTAGATAATTGGAAATAAATAACAAAACAATTGTTACAGTTTTAAAATTGAATAAGCAATTATTCATTCCAATAAAACAATAATTATTAACCAGGTAGACATAGAAAGGGTTTGTTGATAAGATAAAAAGCATAAAAAAAAACAACTGGTTTGTAACTTATACAGATGTTATTTTGATGGAAATATTTTACCTAATATGTGGTCGAAATTGAGAGAACTTGACATCAAAGAGCAGAATATGCGAGAATGAGTACGTAACATTCAGTCATTCTGGTGTTTTTCCTTTGCACAAACTGTCAGATATCAGAATCTGAATTTGAGTATGGGTGGAAGTGGAATTGAACACATGCTTTATATATATATATATATATATATATATATATATATATATATATATATATATATAAGCATTCAAAGTTACGGAATCCTGAAAAAGCTTTAGTTTAGTCGGCATTCTTAAAATGCCCAAATTTGTTCGTGTTGGTCTTTTTAAGTTGGTCTCTTGGAGTCTTTTAGCATCGAGTTGTGCGTCGGTGCGAAGCCTGAAAGACATGTTGATGTGGAGGATCTACGTGTGCTCCATGTTTTGTACAGTATTCGGTTTGGTTTGTTTTGGCTGTGGGCTGGTTGACATGTGAGTACTCCGTATGGTGTATATGTGTGTGTGAATGAGGGTGTGATTTTACGACAGTCCCTGCGTCCTTCATTGGCTTGCAACAACACCGCATCAGAAGAATCCAGACATCATCTTGAAAAGGCCCACACAAGCAAAATCAGACATTTTTGGAATACCGACTAAGAAAGCTAGTTCTTTTGTTCAACGTATTTTAAGTTGGACGTAGGTTGAATTTTTATTTATTTTTCATGTCTTCTATATAAGGAATGTGTTCCATTTCACTCTCTAACATGCACAAATTCAGATGCTGATATTTAGCAGTTTGTGTCAAGAAGGGACGTATTTTGACGTTCATATATTTTGTTCCTATATGTCAACTAGCCTTAACCAAAATATACTTATATATATATTAGATTTCTGTTGTAATTTTTATTCTGTCTAGTTAGATTTTAAATTTTAGTTTTGTCATTAATGAACAATTGTAAAATTCTTTTTCTACCGGTGCAAATCTAATCCAAGCAAACCCGTTATCCATGCAGATTCTCTTGACATATTATCTTGCGTATTTCGACTTTTATACAAGTCTACGCGATAAAAAAGATAACGAATTATGAGTAATGGAAAAGAAAGATGACGTTACTTACCAATTGGATGACGCCGTTCCATGTGTTTCAATGAAGGTAGTCCGATTCGCCCATGGAACTTGAAAGGAAAGGAATACGGAATATAAGTCTCAAGTCTGAAAAAAACCCAACTTATCTTTTTTTTTTCGTAGGCAAAACACATAATCGGACGAAGATAACAGAGCTGCCTTACTCTTTCAAATAAATGGAGTTTTCTTATGTGCCCCGAAAATCAGCATTCGAAATGTAATTTTTAACTCACGCTTGAATACAGACCACTGTGCAATTTAAATTATCCATCTTTCTTTCTTTCTTTCTTTCTTTCTTTCTTTCTTTCTAAGAGATGCAACCCAAAAGTTAGGTCGACTGGAGGCAGGTAATGGTTTTCTCAAAAGAATAAAGTGGTAGAAAACGAGGTTTTTATTTCCTGTTAGTGATTTTGATATTTCAATGAAATTTCTGGCGAGACACGGAAAACTGTGGATAACTTATCAGATGTAACAATTATCAACATATGTACCGAATGTATACCATTTTGTGTATACAGAGGGATTACAAAAGAAATAGTTTCCAAATTTTATTAAACCGAAACTGTTTAATATACTAACACTAACGATATTAGGTTTTGTGGAGATACTCTTGAAGATACTCTTCATAGGATCTTATAAATGTATGATGTGTGCACCTTTTGTCATTTGGAAGATGTCAAGATGGGGTATACAAATTCTTGCAACACAGGCGTAAACATATCTTCAATAACATTTGCAACAGCTGTTGTGATACATTGTTTTTTATAATCTTAACTAGCAAAAAGACAAAGGACAAATACCTTCTCTTAGACATAAATCTATAACAAAATGGCAGCCGGTAGATTTGGACATTTTATTGGCCATTTCATGTTGTGTAGTTGTTGTGCAGCCAATTCAAATTTGCCGAAGATTTGCATTAAGATAATTAAAAACCTGTTGCCAGTATCAGTTGATCATGATGGTGTCATAAACTCTTTACAAGAGTTTTGAAAAAAAATGTGCATTCCCTGTGTCAATATCTGAAACAGTTTTCATTGAAACTTTTTGTAACCATCTTACGCACACACACACAAACGCACACACACACCTACACACACTAACACATTTATATATATATATATATATATATATATATATATATATATATATGCCCAATTCCTCAGCCTCTGGTAGGATGTGAGACAAGTTCAGTTTTTAAGTATAGTAAAACCCGTTTGAGTTCAGAGTTTTCCCTCTTCTAGACTGAGATTGAACCCCGATCTCCAGGCCTCAAAAATTGTACTTGATACCTCCTTGGTTAACACACAGGATTATAAGGTACGGAACAAGGGTAAAGTGTTGTAATCAAGAGGAAGGAGTAGCGCCCTCTCCTACACCTCGGTGTAGTAGGTATTGAAAGGGGAGCCTTTAAGCCTCCCTCGACTAAGGTCACCAACTTTACTTTATATATACGTGTTTGTGTATTATTTTCTATCCATCATAACTAGAACAAAAGGTTGAGGATCGAGGCAATTTTGCCACTATTTGAACCATTCTTAGTTGATAGGAGGTTGGAAGATGATGTAGCGCTAATTCTCTATGTAGAGATAGCTTGTTTGTTTTTAAAATCAGTTTTTTTTAATCGGACACGAAAATCACTTGGTCAATTCGAATAGAATTGTGAGACAATCCTTATGTTTTCAGGTAAAGCCTCAAGAAGCAGAGAGAGAGAGAGAGAGAGAGAGAGAGAGAGAGAGAGAGGGGGAACAGTGTAAGATGTTAACATGTTTTGATAAATAGAAAAAAAGAAAATATTTCTAGTAGAAAAATTTCAAAAAAAAATATCCGCTTAAAAACAGAAAAAACAAAATGTCAAGAAAGAAAGCAACAAAAGAGGAAAGCAAAATAAAATTTAAAAAACTTAATAAGTATATTAATATTCTATAAGACATGACTGTTTAAAAAAAAAGAAAGCAAATAATATAGTTAATATGCTTTCTCCTCGAGCATTTTGTACCAGTGGCTTATGAACTTCTATAGACGCAAGAGAATTTAAAATCTCTATTTTTGTAAAAGAAAAAGAAATACGTCTTGTATACTAAACGTAACAAGATGTGCATTACAGAATAGAATTAAAAACGATGAATAAAAAGTCGAGGAAGAAAAATGAAAAGAAGAATGTTTGAGACAATGGGGACAGGCAAGTGATACAATCAATGAAGAGAGACTGAGGCAGAGACAAGGAAATTGGTCTTGAGCAGAAAATGACATCGCTGAAAGAAAATGAAAAAAAAAAAATGTGAAGCTGGTGGAGGAGATATGAGGAAAGAGAAATAATTAAGATTCAAAAATGAAAGATAGAGGGATGTGATGAGGAGATAAAGTATGAGAAGCTTTCCGGCAGAAGAAATCAAGTAAGAAAAGAAAGAACAAATGAAAAGAAGAGCCAAGTGGAATTGAGTGCGAGAAAGATGGCGGTAGGTTGCAGCCAAAGAAAGAAGCAGACGACATCATTAAAGTTCGGAATGTTGTTAACACAACTAGCAAAACTAATCTTCTTTGGGGTCCTTCGCCAAGAATTTTGATTTCTTTTTCTAAACTAATAGAATTTGCTAATAGAACTTCTTCTTCTTCTTCTTCTTCTTCTTCTTCTTCTTCTTCTTCTTCTTCTTCTTCTTCTTCTTCTTCTTCTTCTGTTTTGCCTTTATCTATTGTATTGTTTTTCTTTCTTTTTTTGATCGTTTCTTTCTTTCTTTCTTTCTTTCTTTCTTTCTTTCTTTCTTTCTTTCTTTCTTTCTTAACAAATGTTCATTTATCTTTGCTCTCTATTTTATCTTTGCCACCTTTTTAATACTTTTTGCTTTTAATTTTTTTTATATTTCTCATTCTTTTTCTTCTCTCTTTCATTTTTCTTTCTTTTGCAAAATTTGTTCTGTTCTTTCATTTGTTAAGAATCCTTTTCTCTTTCTTCTCCGCTGCATTCTTTCCTCAAAAAGAAAATTAGAGAAGGAAAATGAAGAAAAGACAAAGCTCTTTTCTTCATTTTCCTTTACCAATTTCTTCAGGTTCATGCCTCCCAGTCAAAACCTCAACTTCGACGTCCAAATCATCAAGTGAAAATAATAATCTTAAACCGCCTGCGGTATTTTTGCAAAAATCACTTCTAAGCCAAGTACGTTTTGTACTTAAATCTTGGGTTCCTATCAAAAGTCTCTTGTTCTTTACTGAACAACCGTTGACGCCTCGCAGTAATCTTGACCACTCTCATTCTCCTCTCAAGTCGTCGACTCAAGATTACAACATTCACCGGACTATTTTCAATGGTCAGGTCACTCAGTGGCCAAAATTCTTCCTTAATTAAACGAATGAATGTTGTACAAAATTGCAGAATTTAGAAAGTTAAGAAATGTATGTAAAATATTTGGATTAAATATCTCACTAGAACTATAAAACTTAATACGGAATTCTTTAGAGAACGACTAGTGACAAAATACCATAAATATCCTTTCATTATGATTTTTAATTTATTGATCATTTTGATGGTTTTAAAAATGACGTTCTCTGCAAATGCGGATTATACATAATTATCCTTTAGTTGTAAATTGAGCCATGAATTGCTTTATTTTTTTAACGTTCAAGCATTTTACGTATATTGAAGTGTCGTTTTTGCGGTGGGGTTATGGTTACACATACTCACCCACACAATACACACACATATATATATATATATTGATGAATGTATATTCAAATCGAGCAAGACGGAGCAGGATTTAACAATTGTGTTAAAGATGCAAATTGTTGGAATACCTCCACGAGGTCATTTGTTTATAGCAGTAAGACAGCTACATTTTTGTGCGGGGGGGGGCGAAACAGATCCCCCCCCAAACACATCTTAGATTTTGAATTGTGGTTTTTTTCTTCTCCTTGATTGGTAGTTGTAACAAAATACTAGATTGACCAACTGTTGTACCTTTGACTGAAGGAGGAACAGATAGAAGCTTTCCCGGAAAATCAGCGTTAAGTAAAATGCACTTTCGTACCTAATTTGAATTTGATTCGTTGACTCCATTTTTCTCAACGGTAACTTATATATATATATATATATATATATATATATATATATATATATATATCTGTCATAAAAGTATATATATAAATTCAATAAGGACTTAGAAAATACCACAATTTAGGCTACAAAGATTTCTTTCGTTTCAAGTCAAAGTCCCCTAATCTACAGCGGCAGTAAAATAATCACACACACACACACACACACACACACACACACACACACACACACACACACACACACACACACACACACACATACAAACACACACACACAAACACACACACACACATATATATATATATATATATATATATTTAAACAAGGTATGACAGTTTCATTTCGAAATGACCCCAGCGTATCTCCATCTGGACGCATTCCAAATTATGCTTTGTTGAGATGTAGACTAGCTGAGACATTTATTGCCGAGCAGATGTTCATGTTATACTGTTTCCGGGAAATGAATGAAAGGCATCTTACATCAGGTTTTTGGGGAAGATTACTAAAACTTTAATACATATACTTGCAATATATATATATATATATATATATATATATATATATATATATATATATATATATATATATATACAAATTAATTAATGCCATGGTATGACACATCTAATAAAGGGAATATATAAGATTGTTCTCCATATCATGTGTTTTAGTCAGGAGTTAGCGTTTTTGCAAGGAAAATGTTTCTGGGAAAGTCGCATTTGACTAATAGAAAAATATTTGATCCATAAACGTGATTCTTCCATCGAACGATACATTTTGTGTAGGAATTATTTTATTCCACTAATGGAAACGTAAAAAGTAATATATATTGCATATTTCTATTAAGATTTAAAGGTTCTGATTTTTCTACTTATAAGTAAACCATTTGTCATGAAATATGTGACAGATTTGCGATATTTTTTTTATAATCAATCTATATTCATGAGGAATCCCAGAGGCATGATGGCTAAAGTGCTCGACTGAGGAATCGTAATATGCAAGTTCGAACTTCAGTCGTCCTATAACGCTCACTTTCGGACTAATGCCCTTTTGGAAAAGGTATAAAGCCCTTTATCTCTTCAGCTGTGCGTTAAATAGTATTTCTTCTGTTCTTCTTCAAGGATGGCTTTCGCATTTAATAACCCACAAAGGTTTATATGCCATTTAAAAGAAAATAAGAAACTTGTGTATATTCCCAACAATAACACACCATCATTTAAAATTGCTGCCGCATAGATGCTAATGAGCGGATGGGAAGATATTTTTATATTTTAGCAGCAATTTTTATGCCCTTTTATTTATCATTGAGTGAACATCGTACGATATATGAAAACGTGTTGATATTTCGTTACCAACTCACTCATCAGAACTCTTCCGCTGTGATTACACTCCTGGGGATTCTTGAAGGCTCAATTCTTTAAATCATAGACACAGCTGCTGTGTGATAAAATCGTATCAATATCAGAAGTAAATGAGTGGCCAACAACAACAACAACAACAACAACAACACAAAAATGTAAATATGAACGCATAATAAACGTGATTCGCAAAACTCTAAGGATAAAAATCAATCACCAAAACAGATATATATATATATGTTGAATTAGTTTTCTTGACTTGTTAATATATAAATTAACTTATGATTACTACTTATAAAATAGTTTAATTGTTAATCCGTTTTATCTCACAGATATTCTACTGTGTGATTCTCTCATGTGAAGTTTTTAAGAAATCTTTATCGCAAAGATTAAGGAAAGTCAAAAAGGATTACGATCAAATGGCGATGTGATGAATAGGGAGAATGACTGGAGAGTCAGCATTGAGTGAAGATAAAGATACTCATTGCCATCAAATAATCTTTCAAACAAAAGTGGTCACAATAACAAAATGGCAAAATGGAAAATATTGTTTTTTCTTGTAGTAAAATCAAATTTTGAATGGGATTTATCTTACATTTTCTATGATATAAATTCAAGAGATCATTCTGTCGGGCCCTGGAGTTTCATGATTTCCCCGGAATTAAAAATGTAGACATCTTATCATTCTAATTTCATATAAAAAATTGTTGAACTGCCAGGAGGAATATAAGTTTGGTACCGATTCGAAACTTACCCGAAATCAAGTCATAAACAAACCAAAAATTCAGGTAATATGACCCGAAGTCCGATCGGTTACCGCCAGTTAAGCAACGATACGTCTGCTCAGTACTTAAATGGGTTAAAACCTATGAACAGCCGGCACTGTAAGTAATCTGAAGTGGGGCAAAATAAGCAAAACTTAATCAATAACATTTGATCAAAACGTTTTCTTTTCCATTTGTTTGTGTTCTCATCTTAAGGCATCCGACCTTTGAATCTGATGAAATCTTCAACGTTTTATGTTATTCTACGCTACTTAAAGGATATATGTCGGCTTACTAAAAAGTCAGAAACATTATGATGAAAAAGCATTTATTTCACAAAAGAAATATTCATTATTTAATATATTATAACCTAGATATTGCCCTTAATTTAGTGGTACATATTAATCATACAAATTGGATATCTTAGGATGAATATATGTTTGACTACATACTTAATGGGCCATTCCCGTAGCAGATAATATTTTTGTCATTGGGGCTTGGAATATTCTAAGGGTTACCCCCACCACTTTTCAGAGGTGTCCTGGGTATGATACTAAACTGTATCTGATAGTGAGACTCCAATTCAGGAGATCTGGGGAGCATATAATACTCCTTCATTGCCATTACTCTCAGTTCCACTCTGAATTGGAGTGGTTGTACCTGTTATTGTCCGATCAATTGGTCAAAAGGATCTGTTTGAAAATTATTTGTATTTGATCGGATCATGTAGAAAAATTCTTTAGAAACAACAACAACAACAACAACAACAACAACAACACAAAAATGTAAATATGAACGCATAATAAACGTGATTCGCAAAACTCTAAGGATAAAAATCAATCACCAAAACAGATATATATATATATGTTGAATTAGTTTTCTTGACTTGTTAATATATAAATTAACTTATGATTACTACTTATAAAATAGTTTAATTGTTAATCCGTTTTATCTCACAGATATTCTACTGTGTGATTCTCTCATGTGAAGTTTTAAGAAATCTTTATCGCAAAGATTAAGGAAAGTCAAAAAGGATTACGATCAAATGGCGATGTGATGAATAGGGAGAATGACTGGAGAGTCAGCATTGAGTGAAGATAAAGAATGGATGTACCGGAAGTGACTTGGATGTTTAAAGACTTTAGAAATTTGATTTGAAGATCTCATGGTCATAGACACTTAGGGGAATTGGTTGCACATTTCAACAATTCATGAGAAAATGCTGTTTGTATGAAACTTGTTTTCAAGAAAGTATTGACATTTTTGCAAGAAATAGCGAACTGAGTTTCTCCTGGAAACTCCCAGATTAATGGTACTACGGCGTGAACGTCAGCAGAAGATTTAAGTAAATATGATTAGTACTCCGTTCTGAAGTGGATCTGATATTATAAGAGGTTCTGCATCTGTGTTTACTATTCGATTCTCTCAAAACAAGTTGACATTAAAATAAACATGTGAATTTCTTTAAGTATTTGCGTACTAGATGAGAATCAAAGATGTTTTAGTCCAGAAATGATTTGTGCAACGAGATTGCTCACATTTACGCTGTGATGACATGTAAACTGTATTAAAAATGTTCTTTCAAGTTTTAGTGCGCTTAAAGATAAAGTGAAAGAGAAGAAAGATAGTGTTGCATTCGAAATTGTATCCTTTGCGTCTTTAACTCGTGCACAGGTCCGTTGAAAATTCTTCAGTCATCAATTATAACGCACAAATATTGTACTTTTTGGATTTTTAGACTCCGATAGCTAGATAGATCGATAGACAGAAGGATAGTCAAGTGGTCATTTTTGCTTCAAAAGAGAAAGAGACCTATCTTCTGGCTCATGACACGATAATGGCGCCGCAATCACGCGATCATTTGCTTTCTTTTTTGCACAAGAGAAAGTTTTTGATAAATGTTTTGTTTTTATCAGAAAAAATTATAAAAGAAAAAAAAAGAATTTGATAAGTTTTTTAATCTCAAGAGATGGACGCCGGTTTTATTGAAAAGTTGAATTAATCTCGAGGAAAACAATAAAAATGAAAATAGATCCACTTCAATGCTCCCCACCTCTCTCTCTCTCTCTCTCTCTCTCTCTCTCACACACACACACACACACACACACACACACACACACACACACACACACACACACACACACAATCTTCTTGACTCTATTTGTGTTTCGTGGCTGAAACACGTATTTGTTGGGAGATATTTACACTATTTAGCTTAGACATGTAAGTAAGTAAAGTTAGCGACCATAGTCGAGGGTGACCCGAAGGCTCCCTTTTCGATAGCTACTACACCAAGGTGTAGGGGAGGGCGCTACTCCATTCCCAGGATTGCTCCACTTTACCCTTGAACCGTACCTTATAATGCTGAGTGTTAAGCAAGGTGGTATCAAGTACCATTTTTAAAGTCTTTGGTATGACTCGACCTGGGATTGAACCCAGTCTCCCGGGCCATTGGCGAACACTCTAACCGCTGAGTACCCAGCAAGGTTCAACCGCATTAAGCTAGCAACTAGCTTGCGCTCCTAACGAGTTATTTTGAAATTAAGGAAATTTTTTAAATATTTCCGGCTGCGGTATTTATTC
This sequence comes from Sepioteuthis lessoniana, assembly GCA_963585895.1. Classification (NCBI taxonomy): domain Eukaryota; kingdom Metazoa; phylum Mollusca; class Cephalopoda; order Myopsida; family Loliginidae; genus Sepioteuthis; species Sepioteuthis lessoniana. Next base: position 85,125 of record CAUZXS010001654.1, on the reverse strand, counting down.
TCAGTATTTGTCTACTTGACAAGCTGTAATAGAAAGATAGATAGAGGGTGTTGAGAATATGGATTATCTCCTCTTTGTTAATCCAAGCTATAAAAGCTGTATATTTCCGCTTATCAAGTAGACGAGTTGTAAGATTCTTAATTGAATAAAAGATTACTAGACAGAATCTCTTGTCCTGTTTTCATTACAGAGGGGTTTGGTTTGACTTGGTTGGGTTTTATGTCATATCAACACTTGTAGGTTGTTTAATGCCAAATCCATTTTTATACATATAAATAATTCTATTTCAAATAATTTAGTTTAGCATAAGCACACAAATTAGTTTTATTTGACCTATAGATAGGACCTTATCAGGTACAATCACTCCGAGCCAGAGTAGACCAGGGAGCAATGGCAATAAAAGAGGACTCCGCATTCCCCCAAACTCCAGCATTGCTGAAGCCTCACCATCAGACTGTTTAGTGTCATAAACAGGACACTCGATAGGGGAGTCTTACCCCTCTGCAGAGATGCGGTCGGTGTATTCTACTGCAAGGGGGTGGGGTAGAACGGACTCAGATATATAGTTACATTTGAATAGACTTAGATAGATAGATATGAATAGAATGAGTCAGATGTGAACAGAATGAGATAGATATGCACAAAATGAGATAGATAGATAGATAGATAGATATGAACAGAATGAATGAGAAATGAACAAAATGATATATATATATATATATATATATATATATGTGTGTGTGTGTGTGTGTGTGTGTGTGAGAGAGAGAGAGAGAGAGTGAGAGAGGGAGAGAAAGAGAGAGAGGGAGTGAAAGAGAGAGAGAGAGAGTGTGTGTGTGTGTGTGTGTGTGTGTGCACGTGCGCGTGTGTATGCATAGATACATAGATAATTATGTTAAGAGACCTATTCCAACGGCCTGTGATTTATAGAAATGAAATACTTAAATAGAATTTGAAAAAAGATTACACGAATTGAAAAAATATTTTTATCTTATTTTTTTTTTTTTTGCTTTCCCCGAGAGTGAAATAAATCATTGTCTTGAAATCAATCCAAAGTCTAACCTGCTATGACGACTGACTATCGAGTCAGCACGTTTTTCTTGCTTATGGTGTAAATCTTCCCTTCTGCTATAGGAAGTCATAATCTCAGCGGGCTACTGTCTTCGGATGAGAGGGATTCCCTGCTCGAAATTCACTTCTGGGATCACCTCTACACATTTACCCTTCCACATAGGAAGTCTTCACCTAGAACAATCCAATTTCGTGAAGGTTCACGCGCATTCTCCTGCGCGTGCGCGCACAGACACACACACATATTCACTCTCTCTCTCTCTCTCTCTCTCTCTCTCTCTCTCTCTCTCTCTCTCTCTTATACTTATTGAAATATATATCAGTATATTCTCATAAAAACATCTATTCACTCTCATGCATATATATATATATATATATATATAAGTATGTGTGTGTACGTATGTTTTTATATGCTCTCACACACACACACACATATATAAATATATATATTTATATTTATATACCAAGCTCATATCTGGTAAAAAGCCCGATAAACCTGGGTCAGTCTTTCTCCCGGATATTCCAATTAATGAGAGACAGGTAGAGGTACACTCTGATGTCTACAGTTCACTAGCAGTGGAAATTGGAATTGTAGCCTTGTGCTAAAAAGTGTTTGTGTGTGTGTGTGAGTGTGTGTGTGTGTGTGCGTGTGTGTGTGTGTGTGTGTGTACACCATATACGAAGAAGTATATGAATGTTCAGGAAAATCTAAACTGATCGATTATTCTGTTTATCTGTCCACAGAGAGCAACATTTTCAATATATTTTTTAAGAAGATATTTCCCATTTCCATTTTCTTGGTCTTTCGGTTAACACTTTCTATACAAAAGTATGATTTGACTTTTTCATTATTAAAAAACAAAATTCCATATCACTTTATTCAAAATCTCCCAACTTGATCGCCCGACGTAGTATTAATGTATCGAATTATTACATGACTGTAGGTCTAAAACTGAATTAACGACTCGCAATTTTAGATTGATTGATTGATTGATTTTAACGGCATATCATCCTGTCTGGAGGTATTTTACGCCTAGAGGATCGGAAATCACACTCATTTTACCATTTTTTTGAAGTTGTTTCTAGAGAGATTTTTGCAAAATTCAAATACGAATATTCAAACATATCTATTTGCCCCCCCCATCAATGGGATCCTAACAAATATTACCACTCCAAGTTAGAATAGAGCTGGGAGTAATGGAAACTAAGGGGTGCTCCACTCTCCCCAGAGCTTCGCAACTGAAACCTGACCATCAGATGCAGTGTCATACGCAGGATCCCTTTTTCGGTGGGGTATCTCATCTCTCAGCAGGGGATAAGGTCAGCATATTTTAAAGCCCCACTGAAAGAGCGGCGAAATTTTGGTGGTCCGCTTATTTTTCACTGGATTTATCAGTGTATTTTTTGGGGAAATTTTGTCCGTGAGTTCGAGAGGAAGTTCACACATTAGGCCAATAGACATGTACAACATAGTTTTTATTTAATCAGTGTTCAACATGCCCGTTTTTTGCAGTTCAGCAGACTTGTCCAGATGCAGTGAAGCAACCAATAGAAACTCTGATGAAAGGAATTCCATTTCCATGAGGATCTCCAGCTGATTTTTTTTATCAGTGAATGAAGTTGTCCAAAAATTATTGAAAAACTTAGTTTGTTTAAGATGACATTGGGACGTAGCTTAAATAAACTTTACGAAGGACAAAAGTCTTACATGATAGATCTACCCGAGTTGTTTGCGTCTCGACCTGAATGATTGATATAGTTGGTGTGTTATTTGGAAGTTGTAATTTTAGAATCGGGTATCTGTGGGTATGTAAAGAAGTATTCTCTGTGTGTGTGTGTGTGTGTGTGTGTGTGTGTGTGTGTGTGTGTGTGTGTGTGTGTGGTGTCTTTAAGAATCGATGTGATCAAAATATCAAAAGTCACCATCGTCGGATGACTGATTTATTCTGTGTGACCTTGAAACTGTTCGCTTACGTGCGAATGTTCTTCTCGTCCTTTGCCCTCTGCCTATCACCCTTCCACAACAACTCTTTCTTTTCTCTCTTTTCTCTCTATTTTTCTCAAAAATACTCACATGAATATGTACAAATCAAGAGTCGGTGATTTAATATCTATCTATCTATCTATCTATCTATCTATCTATCTATCTATCTATTATGACTTTAACAATTCAATCAATCCGATTGTTCGTATCTGAGTTTGTTAGGCTCTCTCTTTGAATCTTTCTCTGTGTCTTTGTGCTTTCCAATTGCTCTCTCTATATTAGTACATAGGGCACGTATGGTTTAACGGTTATAGTTGTAGGAAATAGACGTGAGGATCCGAGTTTGAATCCTGAATAAGGCCTTTTCCATTTTACTCTTTGCTAATTCCTTGGGTAAAGACATGAATTAATATCTCCTTCCCTTAGTTACGGTCAAATAGCCTTAGATACGGTAACCAATCTTGGAGAAGGAAAACTCTGAATTCAAACACACTTTAACATAGCTTAAATACCGGTTTTAACAGGGGTAAATGCATATATACATATATATATATATGTGTGTGTGTGTGTGTATGTGTGTGTGTGTGTGTGCGTGTGTGTGTGGTTGGTTGGTTGTTTTGTTTTACAGCGAATCAACCCTTTTCGGCTCATTTGACGCTGAATTAAACTTTAAACAATTCAGTTTAGTATAAGTATACTTTTTGTTTACAAACAGTCAAATGTCAAACAATACTGTTTAGCTTAAGTGCACAGTTAGGTTCTATTTAAAAACAGTTCTATTGCAAACAATTCAGTTTTGTAAAAGTTCAGTTTAAGTCTATTTGACCCATAGATAGGACCCAATCAGCTGCTACTACTCCGCGCCATAGTGGACCTGGGAGTGATGTCGATGAACGGGTACTATGCATTCCTCAATGCTCAAGCATTGCTGGAACCTCACCATCAGATTATTTAGGGTAATATCTTGGACTCTCTTTGGGTGGAGGGTATCTTGTCCCTCTGCAGAGAAGCAGTCGATGTAGTCTACAGCCCAAGCCGACAGGTTAAGTATGTGTGTGTGTGTGATGGTTGTCACTTCAAATTTGAGTATGATCTCATTTTCTAACAATCCCAAGATATCTAGCAAATCTTGAGCCTGAAGATTTTATTATCAGAGAGGATAGTACACTGAGTCAATGGAACCCACGAAGTTTAATAACTCCCAGTTTTTTTTTTATCCGTACTTTTATCTTAGATGAATTATAAAATTTTTGGCATTCATTACTGCATGAATGTGCTTCATAAATATTTACTTTACATGCTTCATCGACTCTTTGATAGGTTTTATATATATATATATATATATATATATATATATATAATTTAATTCTTATATCAATTCTATAATTCTGACTGTACAAAAAAAAACTGATGATACCATTTGCAAGTAAAAATATTATACAAAATCTGAAGAAAAATCCATAAAAAGAAAAGACTAAAAACATTCGTTCTGTTTGAAAATAATCTGTCAATACCGCAATGCCTAGTCAAAAGAAAAAAAACATCGACAGAATACCTTAAGCTAAAACATAAGAGTGTTCAATACACAAAGTCGAGCGAAATACGAAATTCGAGTCAGAAGAAATCTACATAAGTTTCACCTAAACGGATCATCATGAAATTTCTGTCCAAAAAAAAGGGGTGGGGGTGGACCAAATAAAATTTTATTGATTAAAAGGCTGCCAGAAAGATTGAAATTAGGATTAAAAAATATCATTCTTTACCTGCCAAACAACCAAACTTTCTGACCTTTGGTTAAGTAATTCTTAGGAATTATTGTCGCAATCAATAACAAGTTTTTTCCTCGATGGATAAATTGCAATATTTATCCCTTGCCCTATATTTTCGGCATTTTTTTTTTACCATCCCCCATTTTAATATAGGATATTTACCAAGATTCTTTTTAATTTCCCACACATAGATGTGTAGGTTAGCGGTAAAAATAAAAAATGTATATGTAGGTTCTATACAAGGACCTTTCAAAAAACGATATTAGTATCATAGAAGTAGTTTTGCACATGAAATATATAGACACAGAACTAGTTTATCAATGTGTGGGAAATTAAAAAGAATCTTGGTACAGATCCTATATTAAAAAGCGATATATTAAAATGTGCGGAGGAAAAACTTGCTACAGATTCCTGTAACAGTCCCAATGAATTACTTAACCAAAAGTTGGAAATATTTAATGTTTGTAGGCATAAAATAGTTTGGTTACTTTGTAGGTAAAGTATGATTTTTTAATGCTAATTTTAATTTCTGGCGGCCTTTTAATCAATAAAATGTAGTTTGGTCCAACCCTTCTTTGGTCAGAATTATCCTGATGATCTAGTTATGTGAAGCCTAGGTAGATTTCTTTTGACTCTGTAGGTATATATATCTCTATATATATATATATAGATATATATTAGTCGGGATATATATTCGGTACCCTGATAAGCCGCTTAGGCGAAACTGTAGTAGGTTAGTTCCAGACTCACCAAATAATTCTTGTCAACGAGAAAATTATATATATATATATATATATATAATTTTCTGGTTCAAAGACCTATTCATTTACATCGTGTTTTGGATTTCCATTGAGAACCATATTACTATTTATCAATTGAATATAATATAATTGATTTACACACTTACAAGCACACACACACACACGCACACACACACATACACATATATATATTCATTTATACATTCACATATTATTGTTTCAAAAAGAAATATTTCTAACTCTCAAGCCCTCTTTCACCCATTCCTCCTCCATAGATACATACATAAATACATACATATGTGTATGCGTATGCATTTGTATATATTTTAAAAATTAAAACATAATTAAAACTTGCAGGAAATCAAAAAGTTGTCGATATTGTAATCGCGTCGAGCAAATATGGATGATAAAAAAAAGAACAAAAATAATTGACCACATTTCTCAGAATTTCAAGACACCGATTTTCATATGAGCTTTTGTGATATGGCATAAATAAATGCATAACTTTTATTGTCTTCATTGCAGGGTTAAAATAATAAGACACGTGATCTGTCTAGCACCACTTGGCAATATTTGGGGGCCTTAATATATATATATATATATATATATATATATATATATATATAATGTACGCTTTGAAATTAAACGCAAACCGCCTCATCCAGGAACTTTTTTGGGGTAAAAAAGAAAGAAAAGACCAACCTCATCCGACTCCTTGAAAAAAATCAAGGGGTACTAAGTCAGTGGCCAAAAGAAAACCAAAAAACCCTCCGCGAATGCTGCAATGCTACAATTACTAAAGTGCTCAACATAAAACAATGGAGCCAATTATAGAATTAACTTAAATGGTGAATAAAAGCAAAGCAATTTCTCCTTAGAATAGTCGAGGCGAAACTTCCTGATGATCCGTTAAGGTGAAACTTTAGTAGAAGATTTTCGACTAGCGATTTAAGTTAATTCTATATATATATATATATATATATATATATATCACAAAGCCAGATGTATAAGCAGCCAGTGAGAATCGAACTCAGTAAAATTGTTCAGCAGTTTAGCCTAATATCTATACCATTCGAAGTTTAAAAACCTAAAAGAACAAACTTTAAAAAATTAGCATGGTTATAGATGGGGGATCAAACTCTCTACTCAGCAGTAATTGAGATAAAAGACTAGCTCATTAACCATAACAATGTTTTTAGTTATAAAAATGGCCGATTGTTCAACATAAAGCCGTATGGGATCAAAGTGAAGAAGTATTACACCATCGAAGATTTATAATATATGATCGACCTATCATTTTACGCCAGGTGGAGCTACCGAGTGCAGAAAAAGTGTATAATGATGTAATTGTGGTTAGATGGCCCACCAGCTTTAGAATTTAAATCAGTGGCGTTATATCTGACCTTGTCGACAATGCTCACTGTATCCTTGCTGAGGGATAGGACCCCTCCCTAAAAAGGCTTCACTTCTGAAGATCTGAGGAATGTGAAGTATCCCTTCCTTTCCATTACTCCCAAGCCCACTCAGACTCGGAGTTGTAGTACCTGTTAGGGTCACATCTAAGAGGAAAATAAATCTGTTTAGAATTTTTTTGTATTCGATAGGACCGTGTGCAAACAAAAATGAATAAATAACCCTAAAGAGATATAAATGCTGCTAAAATCAATTAATCTATTCCAGCCAAATGACAGCGGCCAATAAATTCATTTTCTAATCAAGTCTTATTTCGTATGTCATAAAGCCACGATTGTGAGGCAATCACAGAGGATCTTTAACGAGTAAGCGGACAATCACCTGGACGCAGCAAATAGAATGAATATCACACACCAACTTTTAAAGAATGGTAGGTAGGTCTGTCTACATAATAAATCTAGTCTTTTGTTCAGTCTCAATGATTAAACAGTTGCACCGGTCAGATATATGTAATTGTCCCACACTAGCCGAACAAAAACACACTGTTTTAACCAGATATAAAGACTTTTTGCAAATTCCATCATTAGCTCTTCACATTTCTACACGTACGAATGTATATACCAGTCCCTTTTTGTCTCTTTCAATCCTTGTGTCTGTCATACGCTTTTGCGGGAACGTATGTCACTGAATGCTTTCTATCAAAATCATTTCATTTCTATCGAACTGACAACTGCAGTGTCAACAACTCCGTGTAATTATCGACGTTAGCATCGATATTTCTACTTGTTTATTTAATTTATATATATATTCATATATCTTGATCTGTTATCTATCTATCTATCTATCTCAGTTTTTTTTTCTTGAAGGCCTACAGATGTCACATCAATACCTAATATCTTAAGAAACATGCATCGAGGTCTTTGTTGTTGGTGTGTATGCACATCAATTCGGGAAAGACATAATTTTTTTTTTACCATTTTTATTGCCTGATTTTGAAAATGTTTCCCGACTTTTCTTTGAAATTTTACTTTCAAAACGAATTTTAAAAGAAGGTTTTTCTTCGCCTCTCTAGTTTCAAGACCAAAGCCAATACATTGAAAGACTCAGTTGAGATAAGTTCCCTGTTATTGCATACCACGTGAACTAATCCTTTAGATGTCTTAAGACTGTCTTATGTCATGACCGGCTTTATTTTGCTATTATAAGAGCAGACAACTTCTGGATATATAGGATTATTTCCTTTGTGTAATCATAGCGGGGGAACAGAGATGTTACAGTCGATTAGAGAGAAAAATGATTTGGGTTTGGATAAAGAAAAGGGAAATCAAGATGGAGGAAAAAGTGAAATATAATTTGTTTGAAGAAGAAGAAGAAGAAGAAGAAGAAGAAGAAGAAGAAGAAGAAGAAGAAGAAGAAACTATTGTTAAACAAACTCGGTTTAATCTGACACAAGGTCATGGGAGACACTTATCTATATGAAAATGTGGTTCTTTTCCAGCATTGCAAAAAACTAAAGAAACAAATAGAAAATTCAAAACGTTCGCAGTAACGCTTCTAATTACTATAAGTTATTGTCAATCTACGTTTGCGAAACAGCTTATATCATAAAAACATTCATGGGAATTGTATTTATTTGCTTTCAATCTAACAAATATGGCACCAAGTCGGGTTAATGAAGGAACCAACAGGAATACTTGAGAGTTGTGTTGTGATTTGTTTTTTTGTTCAATGGCATATCAATTTTCGTGTGTTATCTAATGCCAAAGACATCGTTATAGAAGAACAATAATTGCACTCTTTAACCCTTGAGTGAGCTGGGTAGTAATGGTGCCTTTTGTCTGTGCTACAAAAGCGTTAGGCTGCAGTGAAAATCTAACTCAATACCTGCTATCCCTAATTTTAGCGTGCACAATCATCAGGCATTTGAATGCCCGACTCTATGTACTGCAGTGAATCACCCCTACAAAAACAAAACAAAAAACAAAACAAAACAAGGGGTGACCTGGGTACGACACTAAACTGCATCTGAGGCTCTAGTTCTGGAGCTATGATTTGGTTTCTTCGTTTTATGGTGAATCAACCTTTGTGGGTTATCTAATACTAAAGTCATCCTTGTAGAAGACCGGCGGTGTTACTATTTCATACCTGCGGAATGTGTGGGTTCATACTTTTTTCTCGAAGTATTAGTCCAAAAATAAGTGTGACTTTTTTCTCGAAGTATTAGTCCAAAAATAAGTGTGATAGTGCAACTGGGGTTCGAACTCAGTTACTTCAAGGCTCCAGCCTAATTATCTAGCTGGTTTCTTTTACTGCACACTCATAGAGATCTGGAGTGTAGAAAAACCATTGACATTACTCACTGTTCCGCTCAACCCAGAGTGGTAAAATTTGTTAGGGGTTCAATCTATGGGTTAATTAGATATGTTTAAAAAATTATTAGAATTAGATTGGACTGTCTGCAAAAAAACAACAACAACGCCACTAAAATGTGTTCACGAAAAATGTAAATATAAAAGTACAATGATTCCCTAACTTTTCGGAACAAAATAACCCTAGATGGGTTAACATGCCGTTAAAATCATTCAATCAATTAATCTAATTTTAGACATAGTGATAGAAGAGAGGTCTGAATTCAATACATGAAGAATAATCTGAAAAACTAGGTTTGTTAAGTATAATTCTATTGCAAGCGCTCATGTTATATCAATGAATGATATTGCATTTATGGGATAAATGTAAATATTTCTGTGCGTATTATCTTTATCGTCCTGTCATATTTACGTCACTCATACGTACAAATTGAAGTTGATGTCTACAGATTCGTGTTTCAAATTCATTTTTCTTAATGCAAACGTTTGTATATATGCTAAAATATTAAACAGTTTTTCAAACGTTTGTATGTATGTTAAATATAAAACAATTTTTCTCTCGTTTCTTTGCTAAGAGATTTAAAATGTTTTCATTTTCTAATTTAAAAAATAAGTTTTTGCTTTAAAAATTTGCACTGAGAAGTTGGCAAAAAAATGAAACAGTAAAAAAACAGTTGGCTTTCAAAGTCTTTTTTATCACACTTTTATTTTTTTTTTATTTTAACTAAAAAAAATTGAGCAGTTGAAAATAATTCGGTTTCTCAGCAAAAAAGGAAAAACTTTCTATTCCTGGATTGGCAGTCTTGCTAAATGAAAGTGAGTAACGAAGCTGATGATGATAGCAATAATAATGTCTCTTGAGTTCGAATGATGGCAGTAGCGTGCAAAACAAGAAACGTGAAAGAGTGTTACACAATCTTTCTGTTAAAAGCTTTCGCAATACTTTTAAAAAGCCAAGCTTTCATAATCGTACAAACAACTGACATAATGATGTCTTAAGTGGATAGATACATATCGCTGATTGGTGGATAGATGATTACGCAGCTTGGCAGTCTGCCAGGCGACCAGCTATAGATAGATAAAAAACTGACTTATATATATATATATATATATATATAATATATATATATATATATATATATAGGGAAAGAGATAAACTGATATAGACTGAGATAAAAATATATCGAAACATGTAACCTATAATAACATATAGAAGTGGTTTGATTGATTGACTGACAAACTTGATGATTCTGTTGAAGCATGGCCAATCAAAAGAGAATATAATGAATATGGATTGAGATCTGACTTTAGCCTTAGCAGTATGGGAGACAAACGACTAAAAAAAGACCTCTTTTGAAAGCCATCTAAAGCTTATAGCTTTTCGGTTCCTTAGCAGATATCGTAAAATAGACTGGTGCATTGATACGAAGGAGCCGTAGAAGTAAGCAATATTGCGGCGGAGTGAGGGGGAAAGAGTGTGTGGAAAACAACACCCGTTATCACTCGATTCACCTGTTGGTTACGCTTTCTTCAAGTTAAGTGTGTAATATTTTTAGGGGAAGTGGAAAAAGAAGACTGAAAGTAAAAGCAAGGAGAAAGAAAGTAAAAGAAAGAAAGAAAGAAAGAAAGAAAGAAAGAAGAAGAAGAAGAAGAAGAAGAAGAAGAAGAAGAAGAAGAAGAAGAAGAAGAAGACATTTTAGGATTGTCTGAATAAATATCCTACTGTTGGTCAGAGGTTAAGATTATTAAAAAAAAAAAAGAAAGAATTTTTAAGGAAATGAAGAAAAGTGTCATGATAAAAGAAGGCCGAATGGATAAAGTAGAGAGATGAAAAGGGAGATGAAGCATAAGAGAAAAAAGATTTAATGGAAGAAAAATATTAAATAAATTAATAAGTAACAAGTGCCAAAAGAAAGAGGAAGGTGAGGATGAGGAGAAGGCAGAGGGGATTGAGGAGAAAAGTAAAAAGTCAAATACTTAGGAAGAAGAATGCAAGATGGGCGTGAAGAAAGTTATAAGAACGAAGAAAAAACATGGCAGAGAGAAGAAGAAGAAGAAGAAGAAGAAAATGAGAAAGTAGAGAAGAGAACTAAGAAGAAAAAGAGAACAAAAAAAGGAGGGAGAAAATGAATGACAGAGAAAACAAAAAAAGTTCACCCCCCAAAAAAGGCAATTAAAAAAAAATGTTGATGGATAGAAAAAAGAAAGAAAAATAGATACTAAAGAAAAGCAAATAAAAGAAAAACAAAAATCAAAAAAGAAAAAGAAAATGGAGTGTCGAGTAAATAGATCAAAATTAAAAGAGAAAGAAAAAAGTGAACGAAGAAAAAAAATATGAAAAGGAAAAAGAAAGTAAAAATAATGAAGAAAAAGAAAAAACAAGAATGAAATAAAAAGACAAAAATAAAAAGGAAGAAGCAAAATGGAGAAAAATACAGAACGAAAATAGATTTAAATAGAATGTAAAAAAAAAAAAATGAGAAAAAATGAAGATAAAGAGAAAAAATAAATCTGTTTGTAATGGAAGAAGAAGAAGAAGAAGAAGAAGAAGAAGAAGAAGAAGAAGAAGAAGAAGAAGAAGAAGAAGAAGGGGAGGAGGTGAGGGAAAAAAGCGGGAATTTTGTGAAAAAGAATGTATAATGAAATCATAATCACACGAGAGTTATTGGAAGAAAAATTGAGAATGATGCCAAAAGAAGGAAAAAGAATGCAAAAATATTTAAGAAAATAGTAATACAAATGTTTAAATTTATATATATATAAATATATATATATATGTATATATATATATATGTGTGTGTGTGTGTGTGTGTGTGTGTGTGTGCGTGTGTGTGCAGTATGCGAATGTGAGTGTGTGTGTGTGCATGTGTACGTATGTGTATGTGCGTATTTGCTTCTGTATATATTTGTGTATATGTGTTAGAATGTGGAGGCAAACATCTTGTGATATATGTAAAAGAGTAATTTGAAGAAAATGCCCAAAATTAAATCGCAATATTCACAACTTCGTAAAATCCGTAATGTATTTTGGAATACATTTAAAAGTAATTGCGCGTACTTGCAAAAAAAAAAAATGCTTTGAGAATCTATTAATATTATCTCTGGAAATCTACGTCTAAATACAAAAAGAGTAGCACGCTCTCATATAGAGTGTTGTTTGCAAGTTAATCGGACGAACGAATTTAATTTAGATTAAAATAAATTTGAAATAAAAATAAAGAGTATATCATTACATGTGTGGTTTTGAATATATATATATATATATATATATATATATATATATATATATATATATATATATATATATATATATATATTGAGGTGCATCAGAGCATATACCTACACACACTGAAAAGGAAAACGAGGAAAATATACATCTTTATCTACACATTTTTTTATGGAAAATTCATAACAATTCTACCTGAATGTATATTTACGTGTGGGTGTTCACACGTGCGTGTGCACCTGTTTTTGTAGTTGTTATATCTTCATGAAGATTTACTATACATCTATGTATATCTCTTGCTGTATGGAGGTGGTCTTTGGGAAATGGTTATCGTCGGTGATCCGATTTCAAATCCTAAGCAAAGCTGTTTACATTTCCCATAACATTAAAACTATTCGGAAAGATATGAATCCGACTATTCTCTCTCCAACTATGAGTAGGGTAGACTGGGCTCTTTAATCTTGGTAGGACAACTGGTCTAGGAGAAGGAAAATGCTGAATTCACACTTGGTAAAAATTGGACCTTGTGTTCCGTCCTGTCCGTGCAGAGGGGTTGATAAATATATATATCTAGACAAGTTCTGTAATATATATATATATATATATATATATATATATATATATATATATATATATATATCACAATATTTATACATTTATGCCGATAGAGATTTTCTATCTATGTATCTACAAATATGGACGGAACCAAATGTTTAACTTTTCCATAAAAAAAACATTAGGTGTGGCGAGTTAATGAATTTTGCCAAGAGAAGTCAAGTCAAACAGAACGACACAATAGTAAAGATAGAAAGAAAAAACTCGAAATGTTTAACTCGAATAACTTTTTTAACACAGTCTGCCTTGTCGATGAGGCTTGGAATACACTGATTGTATCTGCTGAAAAGAGGTGAGATACCCCCAAGGGGGGATCCTGAGTATAACATTAAACTGCATTTGATGGTGAGACTACAGTTTTGGAGATCGAGGAAGAATGGAGTATCCCTTCATTGCCATTACTCCCAGCTCCACTCTGACTCGTATTGATAGCATCTGTTTGGGTTCCATCTGTGAGTCAAGTTGATCCGTTCAAAATTTATTTGTATTCTATAAGACTGTGTGCAAAAAAAAAAAAGAAACCTTTTAAGAAACAATATTCACAATAAATGTGAATATGAATATACAATAAACGTGATTCTCTAAGTGGGTTGATATGTCGTCAAACTCAATCAATCAATCAATTGAAGGCTCATACAGAAATAAATAACCCCTTTACACACAAACATGCGCACATAGAAAAACCCACGTATATGAATGTGCACACACACACACACACGCACACACATTTAGACAGCAATCCTTCATTAAAACATGTTCACTTGAAGTCATAGGTAAAAAAAAATGTCTTACAAGTGAACGTAAATATCTTGCTTTACTTCTTCAAAAAATTCCAAAATTTGATTCTAGCGCTTTCGGTTGTTCTTTTGTTAATTCGGAAGCACTTCTTATTATTTGCGATCAAAATACTGTATAGTTATATCGAGGTTGATTGTTTTGAAACTTTTATTTTTAATTGTTATTATTATGATGATGGCATACACACGTGTCAATTGAAGTTTTTTTCCTGTCGTCTGAATTCATAATGAGTGAGCATTTATATCGAACCAAGTTTTTGGCCGATGATTGCATTTGAGAAAAATCGACGTACTATATATATATATATATATATATATATATATATATATATATTATCTTTTCATCAGCATACATTTAGAAATTTTAGTGAAATTTTGCTTGCTAGAGTATGTTTTGTCTTTCGTAAGCAAGGAATCTATCAATTGATTAGAGCAGACAAAGAAATCAAGAATTAGGAGAGCTCATTCGTTTTTGCGCAATGGAAGGATACATTGCTATATGTGCAATCGAAGGATACATTCCTAGATGTGCAATCGAAGGATACATTGCTTTTTGTGAAATCGAAGAATACATTGCTTTTTCATGTTTTCTCTTACTTCATAGACATGATATTGTTACGTAAAGAATACTTGTTTCACTTATTTCAAAATCTTGGCTTGGGCGAAACGTGTTGGCAATAATTCAATTATGCCAAATGACATACTTTGTCGTATATTTTCAGGAAATACCTTACTACCCTCGGATTCATGACTGGTTTCATTAAATGAGAACCAACTCCTTTTATAGCAAGAACACCCACGAATTGAGATAAGGAAATACCATCAGAATAACAAAAGAGGAAGAAATTTCTCCCAGAATAATTTTCTTCCGTAAAATTCTTAGAAATTGAAAAAAAAAATTATATTTTCAATATTTTCTCATCATTCACAAAGAAGTTATTTATCCAGCCCATCAGATAATTTATACCTCTGCAGTTCAAAAGGTCTTGGCCCAACCAACAGGAATTGGCCAAAAGCCAGCAAGTATATACATGCTGTTATACATATGGATCTGGTTGCTCAACATACGTTTCACATGGTTTTTTTTTTCAAGTTTCTTTAAACCTTAAAAATAAATCGATAAAAAAGATTATTATTTCACTTTTCACCAAAACTTTCATATAAAACCCAGGATATAATGATACAGACATACGGGTATATGTGTGTGCATGTGTGTGTGTCTGTCGGTGTGTTTTGATGTGTGTGTGTGTGTGTGTGTGTGTGTGTCTGCCGGTGTGTCATTATACACTTGCAGGTGTTTGTGTGTGTTTTCATGTGTGTGTGTGTGTGTGTGTGTGAATTTTCATGTGGGTGTGTGTGTGCGCGCATATGTAACACTTCACAGAGCGAAAAGATGTTAAATCAAGGCTAAGGAGCGGTATTTTGATCCTTGGAAGACCGCGTAGGTACTATACTCTGATCATTGCTCAAAGTACTGATCCATTGATAAATAAACCTCTCATTTTTGTTTGGAACTAGTTTTAAGAAATATATAAAGGTGCTTCATTTTCTTTCTTCTCTATTCTTAATTATTTTAATTTTATTTAAATGGCATCAATAATATGGATGTGTTAAAGTCATTAATCTAAGAGCCATTATTCCAAACAATAAAAAAAATGCAATTCGGAAAATATTCTTGTTTGATGATCAAAATAAACATCGAAATATTATTAAAACTTTGACAAAAACTGTAAAAAATACCATTCATTGTATCATTATGGTATATTAATTCCGTTGCAATCAATTCAGAAATAGAAAAAAAAATGCACGACGGATTTTTAGTTAATCCGATTTAGGATAACTTTGGAAATTCTGTTCAGTGGAGAGTTTATGCCAACAGTCTTCGATTAACTTTTTCAGTAAGCAAGAATTTAGATTTGTGTTTGTGTTTAATCTTGTCTAGCAAATGGTAAGGTGATAGTCAGAGCGTGAAACTAATGGCCGCGAAAAAGACACTGTTTGATTGCATCAATCAAATTCGTTATCCAGGTGCGAAAAATGTTATTAAAGAGAATGTTTGACATATTGTATATACATTATTTTTTGATAAACAGGGTGGGGAGGGATTTGACAACCATACAACTTTAAATGATTAGTTTCCATTTTACAAAACGCTTTTCAAATCTAATATTTGAGCATTTTCAGAGAGAGAGAGAGAGAGAGATACAGAGAGAGACAGAGAGACAGAGACAGAGACAAAGAGAGACAGAGACAGAGACAGAGAAACAGAGACAGAGAGAGTCCAAATCTCTTTACGGAATTTTGATTCTTTCTTTTGTGACATAATTTGACATCCTTTGTACGAGAGGAGTAATCAGAGAGGAAAAACTTATGTCACAAATCGATATATATATATATATATATATATATATATAGGGAGAGAGAGAGAGAGAGAGAGACAGACAGACAGACAGATTTTAAAAGAAAGAAAGAAAGAAAGAAAGAAAGAAAGAAAGGAGCGGATTGAGATAAGCAGATAGACCGATCGAGCGATCATGGGGCTAAGCAAGGAAATATTCTAATAACACAGGAAAACTTTGAATATAATTCTTAACTGTTGAAAGGTTTTATTAATTTCTCAGCAGCGCTTCTCTCCAGGATTGAATAGCAGAGATATTGTCGCGATTAACTTCTTAAACTTTCAGGTGGATCCTCCTCGAATTTATTTGCGATGAATTACAGTTAAAATCAATTTCTTTATTTTTGCTAAAAATTGATAAATGAATAAAAATGAAAATACAGTCTTTTTTACTCAATCATAGGAATAAACAAATTCTTTTTGGGCGAAAATATTTTCTGTTTTCAAAACTTCAATGAGCTTCAAGACGTACTTATAAAATGATTTGACAAATTTTGGAAAAAGAAATATATATATATATATATATATATATATATATATATATATATATATATGAGACATGATGTTCACTGTTTAAATTCAGGAGCGTGACTTTGTAAGTCATAAATCAGTATACAATACGACCCTAAATTTTAACTGAAATGAATTGACTATTTTTACGAGCTTGTACGTTGATATATATATATATATATATATATATATATATATGGGCGTGGGTGTAGGTATGTCTGTTATATTATTATTTTCTAATTATATTAATTTAAAATGTGAAGACGTGGTATTTTTGCTATTTTAATGTTATCTCATCGCTTTAGACAGGTAAAATAATATGTACAATGTGATTAATTTCAAATTTAACTTTTCTTAACTGGCTATTTTGTGTGCCCCACAACGTTCACATGTAGAAGCATAAAACGTTTTACTCTTTTTTCTCTATTTACATTTTATATTCTTAAATTTATAATTAAACTAATATGTTTAATGAACAGCTTCCTATTATAAATTGTATTTAGATATATATTATAGAATTATATATTAATATATATCATACAGATATATTATTAAATGTAAATACATTATCTTGGAGAGTTTTTTACACCAGCGTTAGCTGATGGTTTTCCACTAACATCTGAGTGACAGAAAGTCTCCTCATGTTTCCAGGACTCTCCTCAGTATTCTAGCCGATCTTAGTAATGCTGTTATCTGGATGGTCTCCATTCTTCCTCTGATTTCCAACTCTGGAAATTTTTTTCCTGCTTTTTAGGACCGTTCCAAATGTACAAATTTCAATTGGTGTCACTATCACCCGCAAGTTCCACAGTCTTTTCAGTTCTTTAGCAAAATCGAAGTTTTTGTCTATATTTTCTTTTTCTTTGATTTTCACTCTGTTATCCACTGAAACTGATTATTATTATTATTATTATTATTATTATTATTATTATTATTATTATTATAAACTAGGTTTTATTTTATTTTTTGAATTCATATTTGCGTTTTATTTCATCATTCAAAATGATTCTTTCTTTTACGTTTTTAAATAAATATTTGTTTAGATGTTTATATTTAGATATTATTTCCTTTTTTTCGTGAGAAATTTTCTGGTTGCGTATGATAAATAATACACTTTTTTTTAGATACTATGTGTGAGCACTTTTGAAATAAATAAATAAATAATTAGATAAATAAATAAGTGTATGTGGGGGGAGTGAGTTTGTGCGTGTGTGTGTGCGTGTCATAAAGTTACAAAATTTTTACATTCCCTCCCTAATAATAAAGGAAAAAGAAATACAAAAATCTATTTTTTAAAAAGCTGTATATCCACAAATTCCTAAACTCATTAATTTTTCAACAGGTGTGTCAAATTCAGCCTTATATTTAGACAAACTGGCCAAAAATTCATAAACTACACGCAAGAACATTAAAAACAATATTGCAAATTATTAATAATGGTTTCAGATTCATTTAGAGTTTTCAACAACGTAAGTATACTCGGGATTGATTGGTATGGGGTTATTCATTTTCTAAAGAAAGAACCTCATTCTACAAAGTCTGTAGATTTGGAGAAAGAATGAAAATTAGCGAGATAAGAAATTTTGGAATTAATTAAAGATTGAGTCTCTAAGAGCCAAAACAAAACAAACAAAAAAAAACTGGGTAAACTGAAGATCAGAAGAATTGAACCCACTTCTCCCTCAACACTGTTAAAATCATCTAGGATACTAAGAAAAGTTCTGGAAATCGGAGGACTTGCTGTCACTCAGACTTCTATGAAAAACTACCACTAAGAGATGGTGTAGACAACTAACTAGGAGTAAAATGATAAACATTATTTTACATCAGCGATATTGGTTAACCATTGCTGGGAACAAGAGACAGCAAGTCATTTGCCATCTATTCGATTTCAGTTGTATTGTAAACATATCTCTCCTTTTAAGTTTTTCATATCAATGTTACCTGGTGGTCTTTCAACTGAGTCTGAGTGACAGCAAGTCTCTTCGGGCATCCAAGACTCTTTTAAGTATTCTAGCCGATCTTAAGCAGTGATTTGTATGGTATCGAGTCTTCCCCTGATATCAAATTCCCTAAGTCTCTATTTTAAACCTATTCCCAGTGCGCCAGTTACAACTGGTATCACCGTCACCTTCATGTTCCTCAGCTTTTTAAACTTTCTGGCAAGGTCCAAGTATTCTTCTATCTTTTCACTTTCTTTCATTTTCATTCTGTTGTCCGATGGAACTGCAAAATCCACAAGATCACAAGATTTTTTTCTTGTTAATTAACATTAGGTCTATTCTTCTTCTTCTTCTTCTTCTTCTTCTTCTTCTTCTTCTTCTTCTTCTTCTTATTATTATTATTATTATTATTATTATTATTATTATTATTTACTCCTCTAGAGTTTTTCACATCAGTATTAGCTGATGGTTTTTCACTGGAGTTTGAGTGACAGCAAGTCTCCTCAAGTCTCCAGGACTCGTCTCAGTATTGTGGCCGTCCTCAGCAATGCTGTCGTTTGGATAGTCTCTACCCGTCCGCCAACTTCCAAGTCCCCCAGGCCCTTTAATAATCCTTTAGTTACTGTGCCTAACGCACCAATCACAATTGGCACAATCGTTACTTTCATGTTCCACAGCTTTTTCAATTCTCTAGCAAGGTCGAGGTACTTATCCTTCTTTTCACTTTCCTTCAGATTTATTCTGTGCTCCGCCGGGACAGCAAAGTCAACAATTTTGCAAATTCTCTTTTTTGTTGATTATTATGAGGTCTGATCTTCTAGTCGGGATTAGGTGATCCGTTTGTATGTTAAAGTCCCATAGGAGTTTATGCAAGTCATTTTCTAGGACAGGCGCCGGGTTGTGCATATACCATTTGTTTGTATGGTTGAATTGAAATTTCCTGCACATCTCACAGCACAGGTATATTATAGTTATTACTGACAGCAAGTTCCCTGAAAAGATTCCAACACTTTTCTCATTATCATTGCATATCTTAATTTATATTATATCAATATTTTCCCAAATTTTCTGCAAATTTCTTTGGCACCGTTCCCAGAACACCAGTAATTATGTGCACAACCTTTCCTCGAATGGTTCACATCTCTTGCAGTTCTTCTTCTTCTTCTTCTTCTTCTTCTTCTTCTTCTTCTTATTATTATTATTATTATTATTATTATTATTATTATTATTATTATTCAATACATCGTGGAAATAGAAGAACAAGAAAAAATGTTTGTGACAATAATAAAACGAAAAATTGAATAAATACTTGGACCTTGCTCGAGGACTGAAAAAGTTATGGAACATGAAGGTGTCAGTGATCGCAGTCATAGAGTTCTTAAAAACTTGACCTGGAAAACTGGATCCGTGAAAGAATTGAGAACGTCCACAACTGAATTCGGATAGAATACTCAGAAAAGTCCTTCTGAATTGAGGAGACTTGTTGTTACAAAGAACTCAATGAAAACCACCAGTTACTTACAAATAATAACTATAATAATAATAATAATAACCAGGACCTTACCCAGGAACTGAAAAAACAGTTGAACATAGTAGTTAGGTCGGACCTCTAAGAAGAAATGCCCTTAGAATTATATGAAAACCCTTGAATCAAAACTGAATGAAAAAGGAATTCGAAAATGAATCAAAATTTTCCTGACCTCGGCGTGCAGCAAGAATGCCAAGAAAGTTTAAGAAATCTTGATGTTACTTTATATTTAAAGATTGCAAAGTAGAATTTTAAATAATAATGTAAATATATGTTTCCAAGGAAACAGAAGAACGTAAACAAGACTAGTGTTTATTTACCAAAAGCAAAGCCTCCCTAGTTTGTAAGAAAGGTACTAGTCTAGGGACACGTTTTACCTGGCTTGAACTACTATATCAACAGCACGTTAACAGCACTTATATATATATAATTCATATATAATCGAAGTTTAAAGAATCTTTACTTTGATTGAGTGGCCCAATCATTAAAAAAGTAATATTTTTATCTTATACTTTAATATTTTGAATATATATATATAGTTTTTTTAATATTCATAAATAGAGAGTACTCAATATCAGTGATAGAGTATGTGTAGATCAAAGTTAGGATAGTGAAAACAAAGGAAGCAGAGGACCCTAAGTTTCTCGCCAGTGCGATCGTTGTACCTTCGAATCAAAAGGATAAAAACTATCAGGTCTTGTTTCTTGGTGGACATAAGAACTAGGATTTCGTTCATATGCATATGAGGGGCTAAATATATAGTATTTCATAATTGTGACAGGAGTGACGGGAGAGACGAGTGAGTTGAAAACCTTGGTTCTTTAAGCACAAAATGACGAAGGCGCATAATATGAAATCGCAAATGGGAAAAAGTAGGTCTGTTGCTGGAATTAAAATCCGACCATCCAGTTCGTTTGTGGATAACCTTTCAACTGTAACGATACACTCAATTCGAAACTTGGAAAGAGCCAGGAATGCGAATGCAGATTTTAAAGATGATAAGGCCCACTCCACTTAGAATACTGACGCTAAACAATTTTTTTGTACCCTCATTCATACTTATGTAACCATGTGCTGCACTACAATAAGTTTTGTAGATGCCGATATATTTATTCATTTATGGATGCGAATATTTGCCATTTTATAGAAACACCACATACTCGCTCATTAGCTACAAATTGAAATATCATTATAACGTGTATAACATTTTTACCAAAAAAATAAACCTTATTTAAAATAGCTAAATCATTTCAAAATGATTATGAATTGATTTAATAAGTTTAAGTTCCAATAAAACGTATCTTTTGAGCCCTTTACCATATTTTAAAGCCTTGAATAAATGTGCGTGTGTTCTGTGTGTATCTTTATTTGTTTTGTGTGTGTGTGTGTGTGTGTGTGTGTGTGTGTGTGTGTGTGTGTGTGTGTGTGTGTGTGTGTGCGTGTGTGCGTAGTTTGCACATGTGCTTGCTTTGCTATGTGTGTGTGTGAGTGAGTGTTCTGTGTCTGTATCAGCTATTTGGATTTTCAGATATGTGCATCTGTAATTATTTGTGTATTGTGTGTGTATTATATGATCATGTCAATTGTTTGAATGTATATGTGCGTACGCCAATACAGTGCCGCTTTGTTCACAGTGAGTTAGCACGTGCATATTTTTGCTCGATGCTTGTGTGCGTGCACTGTGTGCGTGATAGAATACCCATTATGAGTTTGTGTGCTTACTCGGTTGCATGCATGTATGCGTGTGTGTGTGCGTCAATGTTTATAAGTATGTATATATATGTGAGTGCGTCCACTGTGAGTGTGTATGTTCATGAGTGTGTACACATTGTGTGTGTGTGTGTGTGTGTGTGTGTGTGTGTGTGTGTGTGTGAGCGTATGTATGCTCACTATTCTTTTACGATGAGGTATTTTTCTCCTTTGTGTGAAGACAGACAATGTATATGCGTGTACAAGTGCATATGCGCAAGTGTATGTGAATGTAGGTACTTAATAAGCTTAGCATAGTCTCTATCAATGCTAGTGGTATGGGTTACCCTTTGGGAGAATCGAACTAACTCGCCAGTTTAGTTTAATTATGCTAGACAATGATTTTGGTTCATTGTTATGCACACGTGTATTCATATACAAATATATAAATAACATATTGACACGTGTATTCATGTTCATAGAGGTAAAAATAAAGCGGTGATTCGTAAGGTTCGCTCGAGATTAATTGCCATTTTAGTGAGATCGAATCTCACAAAGTGTCTACGCTGGTACCCCAGAATAAGTTTGAAGTTTAGTAACAAGAAGAACGATTACCTTATCTCACTTTGCTTGCAAGATACTTTTTAGTGTAGTCAAGCTATAATGAGTTCCTTCCTAACTGGCTGCCCATAATTGTAGCTTTACAGTAGAACTAAGCCAAGGTTCTATCTACCAACAAACTTGCTTCTATCTATCTATCTATCTATCTATCTATCTATCTATCTATCTGTACGCAGTGTGCATGTATATATATATATATATATATATATATATATATATATATATATATTGCTAAACTAGTAGTCTAACTCAGTCATTACCTAAATTTTTTTCAGTGTATAATTTATTAAAAGAAGAATTGGGTTGAAGTTATTGACAAAGAAAGAAGTTATTTATTTTGAAATACAAATATTTTCTGAGTAGAATAAATCATTATACTATAGACTTATGTTGCCACACACACACACACACACACACACACACATATATATATATATAGGCAATCTTCCTTCTAGCTCATTTGTAAAGGATTCATATTACGCGTCTGATGATTGTGAATACCTAATAAAACTTGCAGTAATTGGAAAAAAAGTGTGTATAAAATCTTATTTTAATTCGCTTTTAGCGACTTTTTTAAACGGTTTTTAAAATTTTAATTTAAATGCATGTCTCCATCTTTTGAAGTAATAAAAATGTCCATTTCCTTATATATATATATATATATATATATATATATATATATATATATATGTGTGTGTGTGTGTGTGTGTGTGTGTGTGTAATAACGTGTTCGTGAATTTGTTGTCAAGAAACGAAAAGAAAGAAATTTTTAAAAATTCAATGCTTTAATCACCAGAACCGAATTAAAACGCAAAATTTAAAAGAGTGTTCACAATTTTAGATAATGTCCATGACTTTAAACTTCATGTACAGTGTCCACATTATATATATATATATATATATATATATATATATATATATATATGCGAGGGTTCTCTGAAAAGTTGACGGTAAAAAGTTTATAAGATGACATTATATCTGTTGTCTTATCTTCTTTGACCAATAGGATCCAAACAATGCAACATCGATAGAAAGAGTATGTGGACCGCATGGAGGACTAGGGTCAGCCGATCCATGCACACATATATATATATATATATATATAGTATGTGTCTGTATGTGTGAGTGAAAAAGAAAGGCGGATAGAGAAGCTGACTGACCAACAGACAGACAGAGATATGGACAAAAAGAAAAAAACGTATCATCCATCGAAGTTTTGTTGAATTATACTCGTAGGCAGTAGTGTTGTGAGTTCGATTATCAGATCCAAGTATTGTATACCTATAGTAAATTTGAATATATATATATATATATATATATATATATATATATATATATATATATATATATATATGTGTGTGTGTGTGTGTGTGTGTGTGATGAGAGAGCAATACTTGAAGGGTATAGTTAAGGTAGTGAGTTCGATTAGAGAGGATAAGATATATTGACAGATTGGATGATACAAATATTATGATTACTTAAATTATGAGTACAAGGTACTTTTTAAATCGGATGGTACATTTTATACTAATGGTATTGGGTAGGGGACGATTGATCAAATCAACAGCATTCAGAGACTCATTTTTTTTTGTTGCTTTCTTTGAGTCCCATACTTCTCCAAATCTAAAAAAATTGAATAAAAATGAAAGACTTGAATAAAAGTAATGATATTCTAGAGTCAAAAAAGTTCAATTGATTTTTACAATCATATTTGTCCCCATCCGATGAAAAAGAGAGAAAAGAGCATAAAAATAAATAATATATATCTACTTTCTATTTGTTGCTGAAATCGATAATCCTATAGATTGTACTCTGCACATTTCATTCAACCAGCTACACTTTTTTTTTGTCCCTGTAGCTGATTAGTTGACATACAAAAACTAATTAACTTTCAAATAGAAATTTGCAGCACATGACCAAATCGCAAAAACTGGCGTGGAAACTTCGATTAATATTAAATTTACGGTTTAATCCACATTAATGGATAGATTTTACACCTTAGATTTGGAGGTTTAAAAAGGGTTTAAGGTAAAATATAGTCGTTGATGAGGAATGCCTATCGTGGAGCTTGAACCATAATTTAGCCACAGAAATAAGAAACGTCTTTACTATATGAGCCACTGTACTCACCCGGCTCTCCTCGTCGCTGTATAAGGGTAGTAAACACGGCTGTTGGCGTTGAGGTTTAGTTTAGAACTACTTACGACAGCTGGTTCTCTTCGAGAAACAAGCAGTTACAATAGTGGCGGTTGGCAAAAGTTCGTGCAGAGGTTGTGATGTCGTCGTCGTCGTTAGTAGCAGTAGTAATATAGTCTTGTATTGTACGGGGTGATTAGCTCCGTTGAATTATATACAACGGCATTTTGGTCTCTTCTAAGATGGCTAAGGTAGTTGCAAATTTCCCGCCAACAAGAATCATGAAGTGTTCAAGCCCAGGTAAAAGGACAGGTAAGAATACAATGTCATGTAGATAGTCAATCAGGACTTAGAAGATGGATACATCACAATCTTTTGAACTTTGTGTGGTTCAGTATCGAACAAAATTTAGATGTCACTAGATTTATTGTTGTAACTCATTTCAGACGTGTTCGAAACAATGGACACGTGGTAATGAATTTGATATGTCAAATATATGTCTTATTTCCAAAAGATGTTGAAAAATACAAAGCAAGTTAGGAAAATGAATTTCAACCGGAAAAAAAAAAAAAAAGATTTATCTAGAATTTATAAGAGCCGAGACAATGAATTCTATGAATATGAAAACAACAAAATATTTGCAAAGTTAACCTAACGCCGATTATAAAGCATTGGCTAATGAAACAACTTATAAAAGCAATGACGGTCTTAGAAACTGGTCGTAGGCCAAGCATAAAATAAAAGGGTCCCAATGAGGATTGAACGAACGACTATAATAAGAATTAGAATAAATATTGTAGAATAATTTGCTCCATTGCAAGGTGTTTTTACACAGATATACTGTGTACGTAATAATAAGCGCATGCGAATACACACATAAACACATATAGGGGAAAATTGGCTCATATATATATATATATATATATATATATATATATATATATATATATATATATATCAGTGGGCCGGGGGGGTGCTAACCTATATTATATGCAAGTGAGTGTGAGCCTATTATTTGTGGGTAAATATGTACGTGTATATGTACAAACATGTATATAAAAAGAATTGTTTGCTTAATAAGAAAGAAAAAAAAAGTTGATTCACACGGGGATAATGGTAAAGATGCTATCCCCTTGGTGCATATTACTAAAGTAATGATACTGATTTTCACCGGAGGTTTACACAGGAGTATATATATATATATATATATATATATATATATGTATATATTGGTTTGATTTATTTAATGCCATGTCAACTTTCGTGAGTCATCTAATTTCAAATCTATCCACGTAGAAGAATTGCGGTGGTGCTATTTAACCAATAGCGAGGGGAGAAAGGGGGTTCCTACCTTTTTACCGAGGGTATTAGTCCGAAAGTGAACGTAACACCTAGAGTTGTGTTCAAACTCTCTTCTCTTCGAGCCCGCAATCAAGCACTTTCGTCATTAGGCCTTAGGGACTCCTCTGTGTGTTTGTGTGTGTGTGTGTGTGCGCGCGCGCGTGCGTGTGTGTTGTGTGTTAGGGGAGTCCTCGTTGCGTAACTGTTATATATATATATATATATATATATATATATCTGTGTGGTCTGAAGCCTTAGTCTATCGTAAAGTTGGACGGGTTTCGATTCCGGCTTCGAGCGTCCTGCGGGTCTAGCCACACTGAAGAGTTCTGATAGAACGAAACAGTCTGTCTATGGATGACAATATATATATATATATATATATATATATATATATATATATATATATATATATAACATGAAAGAAAATGGCAGAAAAAAGACTTATTTTAAAAGAAACCTTTAAAATATTGCTAGATATTGCTTAATAATTGTGTGTAATTTTCGGGTTTGTTTCTATATGCCCGATTTTGTCATATTTTCTCTTCACTCGTATACATCTAATCTGGACCAGTCTTATTACTTCGCTTTAATGATAGGGAATTTCCTTTTTAAAAATAAATTTTAAAGTTGTAAATATTGTACTTAATGGCATATAAAAAAAAACCCTATCCCCATTTCCATTTAGTATTATAGCATTATGTCATTAAGTTAAGTACAAACAATCTCAGTCAACGGCATTTACGTCAACATTTGCGTCAACATTTGCCTACCTTATATATAAACTTCACATATAAGCTCTGGGATATATTGGGAAGATACACGGGTCTTATATGGCATCCAATATAGTATTTGTATGATATATGAATATAGTATATTGTATATAGCATTTAGATAAAATTCTTAAATCAAAACTTCAACGAGTATCTCTTTCCCATGAAAATAAACATTTTCAAAATATGTTACTCCCAAATCATAAAAAGGTGTATACACATCTTTCTTGCGATTAATACCTCGATTCTTCCAATCATGAAAAATTATTACACTAAATACATTGGCGATTATTGATTATATAAACAGTATAAAAATTGTTCTGTTTGCTTTTGTTTTTTGGGGGGGGGTGTCAGCAACGAACTTTTTGTTCTTTTTAGAACATTTTGAACTCTTAAAGTAAAATGTCAAAACATTGAAAGCTTTTCGAAACACACACACACACACACACACACACACACACACACACACACACACACACACACTCCAATTCTTCAACATAAGTCTATCTATCTATCTATCTATCTGCTTGTTCATCTCAATCTGCTTGATTGTCACGATATTGGCACGTTCCTTTGTGAAGTTTGTCCAGATTTTGATAAGTGAAGCAACATAGTCATCTTTCATTCTGTCAATCCAAACATATAGTGTCTTCCATTCTAATGGAAGTTTAGTACATATCTAGGAATAGAATTGTTTAATGGTTGAAATATTTAATCATTTTATAAAAAAGTCAGTGTTTGGTGTTCGAGATGAAATAAAAAATTAAAACAGGATGTTGAATACATGATTTTTAATGCATTGACAACCAACATTGTCAATTAAGATTGTGTTATAAAATATTTGTTTTATTATGTAATTGCTTGTTTTTCACGAATGACTTTTGGATTTATTGTATAACTAGTATATATATATATATATATATATATATATATATATACGTAGCCGCCGACTGTAGTCGAGGGCGACCCAAAGGCACCCTTTTCAGTAGCTATTTCACCGAGGTGTAGGGAAGGGCGCTACTCCTTTCCCTGGATTGCTCCACTTTACCCTTGATATGTACCTTATAATGCTGAGTGTTAAGCAATTATAAGGTACGTATGAAGGGTAAAGTGGAGCAATCCAGGGAAAGGAGTAGCGCCTTCCCCTACACCTCGGTGTAGTACCTATTGAAAAGGGAGCCTTCGGGTCTCCCTCGACTATAGTCGCCAACTTTACAACAACAATTTACATTTTATATAAGAAAGGTTGTCGGTGGCAGAGAGAAGATACATGCCTTTTTCAAGAGTAATTCTCGAGCAGATTGATGCAGGTTGTATAAGTCACTTTAGACTCGGGGGTCTTTAAAAACGAAACTTCTGACATTGATGTTCACAGTCCATCGCCCTACATTTGAAACTGAAGCGCCAAATTCGATTCTAGAGTTGTGGTTTATAATGTGAGAAATAACCTTCGACCTGCTGACTGTTGTGGAGAAGATCGATAAGGAATTCTCTTGGAAGGGATGGAAGTGTTTGGATCACAAAAAACAAAAGCTAGAGAAGTGAAAGTGAAAGTAGGTATAATACTTTGAAAAGGATTTGTTGAAATAGGAAAAAAGCCACAAGGTCAGAAAAGAGGACGTTTATTTTGAGGAAGAAACTCTAATGAAAAAAAATAGAAAATGATTTCAGATTAGAAGCATATTTTAATTTCAGTAGAATCTTTTTTTCTATAAACATCAAATTTTGGTATGAATATTACCGTAACTTTATAAAAGTCTCATATTGTTGTGAAATTTTAAAATGATTGTCGAAAACAAAGCAATTTTCAATCTTATCCGTAAGTAATAATTGGAGGTTTATTTTCTTGCTAAGTCAGATTATTATTTCTTAAGAGAGATAACAATTGAATGATAATTAAAGAGTATTTACCCTTTTTTTAAATTTATAATCAATTATAATATAAATTCTATAATTAGGAGATGATTCACAATCAAGCTTGATTGTTACTCTGGCGGACTTTAAGTGAGTAAAGAGTTAAAAGAAATGTAAAAATCGAACTCTGTTATTTATTAGGCGTCACCTCATTCTTCATAACTGTGACATGAAACCAAAAATGATGGTCACCGTGTGAGGATGGTGGAACTCCTTATAGCTGTCAAAGAGTCTTAACGATGAAACTTTAACTGATTTTAATGTTACTTGTGGTTTATTAGAGCAGTAAACCCCTTTACATCAGTAAGGCTTCAGCTGAATTTCTTGAACTGACCTTTCTGAAAATCGCTCAATAGTTGGGCAACTTCTTTTTAATATTCATGCAAACAGAGAAAGCAAAATCTTACACAACGAAATAACAGCGGAGATTTCAAGAAAACATATCAATCTTTACCATGAATGTCAGATCTTGAAGAAGAAGAAGAGAAACCCTTTCTAGCTAATGTTCCCAAGTCTTCTCTGATTCGTTGTGACAAAACCTGTTAGGGTCTCATATATGGGTTAATTAGATTTGTTTAAAGATTATTTGTATTTGAAAACCTCTTAAGAAAGAACGACACGAAAATGTAAACAGGAAACTACTATGAGCGAAATTCCCGAACATCAAGTCATAAAATAACCCTAGATGAGTTGATATGCCACTAAAATCAATCAATTGACTGAGTACAGAAGCTAAAATACGAACTTGATTCGCCAAATCCATTTTGTCCCTATCAGTATATAAGTGACGGTTACACCAATTGTAATTGGTGCTCTTGGTACATCAAAGGATTGGTAAAGGGATTAGATCACTTGGAAATAAGAGGACGAGTGGAGACAATCCAAACTACAGCATTGTTGTGATCGTCCGGAATACTGAGACGAGTCCTGGAGACTTACTGTCACTCCCACTCCAATGAAAGACCATAAGCTAACGCTGATGTGAAAAACTCTCAAAGAGTAAAATTGAAATAATAGTATCGGTCAGACGAACAGACCTAGTTATAATTAACAAAAAGATAAAACGAGAACTTACAGAATAGTGGACTTTGCTCTCCCACTTGACCACAGTGTAAAATTGAAAGAAAGAGTAAAGAAACCTGGACCTTGCTAGAGAATTGAAAAAACTGCGGAACATGAAAGTGACGGTGAAACTAATTGTGATTGGTGCTCTTGATACAGTCACCAAAGGACTGAGTAGAGACCATCTAAACTAATCCATTGTTAAGATCGGCCAGAATACTGAGAAGAGTTCAGAAGATTTGAGGAGATTTGCTATCACTCATGACTGCAAGTCTAGTCGGAAACTATCGGCAAACGCTCGCATGAAAAACTTGAAAAGGAGTAAATAATAATAATAGTAATAATTAAAAGCTAAATAGTTGATCAACAGGAAAAACAAATTACAAGAATTGAAGAAAGACCGGAAGTAAATATGCAATTGGATTCCTTAAGAAAAATCTTCAATATAATTGCAAAATAGAAGACCTGAGACCAAGGTAGAATTCATGGCTTCTAGTTGAAACCATTCACGTCGACTTACGAATGTACCTACTAGAGGTAATTTACTAAGCTTTTTTTTTTGCTTAGATGTAGCACAAGGCCCCATGAATTGGGCACCCAATGAGAAATGTACCTACTAGAGGCTAACATTACTGAATGCATACCGAAAGGAAAATTTCCCCTGATCTAGAAAGATCTTGAAAAAGGAACCCTGTCAAGCAACCATAGACCGATAATGTGCTGCTAATAAAATAGAAAATCCAAACATCACGGCGATCTTCTTCCTGAAGAACAGAAAGAATGCCGCAAAGGAAATACTGGCTTTGACCAACGCATTGAGAAAGAGGTAAAGACAACGAAGAAAATCTATTCATTACATAGATAGAATACAGGGAGTCGTATGACATGATCTTGTAAACATGGATACTGAAATAATCAAAATCCTCGAAGAAATAATCGTCTTCAACTCGGGAGATATTGAAAAAGGGATTAAAAGGGATTAATTACATACGGAAAAAGGAGTAAAAAGAGATTAATTACAGCAACAAGAAAAATAGCTAGAGAACAAACAGGAAAACAGAAATTAATAGATTAAAAAAACCGAAATGGGAATAAAATAACTTTGAGGATACTTCAGAAGACAAACGAAATGACCGGAGTTTGGTTTACGCCGAGGAAATTTAAAGAGGCAATTGCAATTAATAGCAGCACGAAATAATGTCATAAGAACGAATTATATAAAAGCTTGAATGAGTAAAACTCGGTAGAATCGTAAGTGGAAAGAGAAATAAAACAGTAAATTACATAATACGGAATTACAGCAAACTAACACAGAAGGACGACTGAATAGGGATGGTGAATCACTAAGAACTGGTTTGGTTTCTTTGTTTAATAGCATATCAACCTTTGTGTGTTATTTCATGCCAAAGCCACCTTTGTAGAATAACAGTAGTGGTATTATTTAACCCATAGTTTAGGGGATAATAAGGTAGATACCTTCCCCCTGGGTATTTGTTCGAAAGAGAATCTAATTGCATGACTGGAACTCTAATATGCTTTCTATGTCGTTGTCCAGCACGTAAGCCACTACGCGATGGGAATTTACCCACGAAGATTTGTGCGTGGAACTAAGTTTCTCGTCAGTCAAACAAATGGCATATAAACTGACCAGAATCTGTCCTGGAAAAGAAGACGCACAAAATTTTCCGGGGTTTTGAGAAACAGAGTCCTCAATTCAGGCCAAAAGTTCAGTCCTTGCAGCAGTCAACAACAAGAAACACATTTGTCGACTGGTGGATTTCAAAGTTAAGATAAAAAAAGCGAAAAACTGAATTAATTTCTAGACTTTGTCAGAGAGTTAAAATGTTGTGGATCATGAAGTTTATAGATGAAGCCCTTGCAATCATGGATGAAACACTTGAAATAACCTAAAAAAATCTGGAAAAGAGACTTGAGGAACTGAAAATCAGAAGAATTGAGACAATCCAGACTGTGATAAACAAAAATACAGATAAAATTCCTGGAGAGCCCGTAGACTTGCTATGGCTCGGATTTCAGTAACTACTACTACTACTACTTATAATAATAATAATAATAATATAGATACGACTACGTGGGAAAAGTGATCCTCGAGGAATTATGAAAGAAACTGAAATACCACCAAATGTCCTAGAGAATGAGACGCATAAAATTCTCTGTGATTTTGAAATATTGACGGATCACTCTCTCCCGGCCAAAAGACCAAACCTTGTTTTGATTAACAAGAAAAAAGAATTTGCTATCAAGTGGACTTTGCTGTCTCAGTGGATCACAGAGAGAAAATAAAAGAAAGCGAAAAGATGGGCAAATATTTGAATCATGCTAAAGAACTAAAAAAAAAACTGTGGAAAATGGGGGTGACGGTGATACCAGTTGTAGCCTGTGCACTTGGAACAGTTCCTAAAGGCTTGGAAAAATATTGAACTAGCTGGAAATCAGAGAAGGAATTGAAACCATCCAGATCGGCTAGGATACTGCGAATAGTCCCGGTGACTGGAGGAGACTTACTGTCACTTTGACTGCAGCAAAAGACCACCAGCTAATGCTGGTGTGAAAAACTGACAAGACTGCTGGGAAAACACTGCGTTTCATTTTATCGGTCAGGTCTGACTTCCATATGATCGATAGTCTATCGATAGCTGTCCATGCCTTTGCTAGTCACGTGTTGATGTCTGTCTCGGTTGATGAGACACTGCTTCCTAGGTAAGAGAACTTGTCTACTAATTTCAGCGAGCTACTTTTTAGTGTAGAGATGTTGCCTCTTTGATTAAAACACATATATTCTGTCTTGTGTGCATTGACATGAGGGCCTACGCCTGCTGCTGCTCGTTCCAGACTATGTTGCAGGGTTTCGGCTTGGGCAGAAGTGCTATATCATCGGCGTAGTCCACGTCCGCAATTGTTTGTGCGGAGTACCTTCTGCTTCTTTCCTTTGTTAGCTTCAAACCATTTTCTTTCATTTTATCAATAGATGTTCTAAGCACGTAGTCTAGACAGATGATAAAGAGATATGGGGTTAATGTGTCTCCTCGCAGTACACCTGCTACACTGTCGAAGTTGTCTGTGTCTCCCTCCAGGGAACGGACTTTCACTTTTGTGTTGCTATAGTATCATTATGGCAGCGACGGTTTCTATGGGTAGGCCGTATGCAAGAAGTATTTGCACATCTTTCCTCTGTGTATGGAATCGAAGGCCTTGGCGAAGTCGACAAATAAGGTTTTTTGCACGTATACCTTCACGAATTCGACGGATATTCAAAATTTGTGACGTCGTGGATCTATTCCAAAGACCGTTTTGGTTTTTCCTAAGTATCTTCTCAATTTTGGGCTCTATGCGGTTGTGAAGTAGAGCATTGTATATCTTGGCCACTATGGATATAAGGGTTATACTTCAGTAGTTCTTGGCTAATCTGAGGTCACCCTTTATAGGGAAGGGGAGGATGTACCCCTTCGTACATCTGTCTAATGGATTTTGATTATATACGGCATTACAGTGTCGGGGCAGTAAGTCGTCAAATTGCCAAGTCTTCCATACTTCTGGGAGTATTTCATCAAGCCCTGCTGTTTTTCTATTTTTAATTTTTCTTAGAACCGAGTCGAGTTCTTCTTGCATAAATGGTCCTAGTTTGATATCTAAATAAGGAATAAAACAATCAAATCAGGAAAAAATTCGAACGCTCGGAGAAAAGGAAAATTACAAGTACTTATGAATATTGGAAGCGGCCACCATTAAACAAATGGAGATGAAAGAAAAAAAAGAAAAAATAAAATCTCAGGAGAACGAGAAAACTACTCGAAACCCGGTTATATAGCAGAAACCTCGTCAAAGGGATGTTCCCTTGGTATGATACTCGGGATCATTTTTTAAAATGGACGAGGCAAGAACTTTAACAAATGGACCATAAAACAAGAAAACTCATGACGATGCATAAAGCTTCACATTCCAGACATGATACAGTCATTCTAAATTTGTCAAGAAAAGGAGGAGGAAGTGGACTCGCAAACACTGAAGATATCGTCGATACATCAATAAGACGACTCGAGGACTACTCCCCCCCCAAAAAAAAAGAAAGGCTGATTACAGCGATCAGAAATAACATAAACAACACAAGGATCAAGAGAATAACAATAAATAGAAAAGAAAAATGGTAAGAAAAGCAATAGTATGGATATTTCAAGTGAAATCTCAAACCAGAAGACTTGAATATGACTAAGAAAGGGAAACCTTTAGAGAGAGAAACTGAATCTTATATAATAGCTGCACAAAACAACGTCATTAAGATAAACTACGTTAGAAGCAAAAATAGACAAAATGCAACAAAATAGAAAGTGTAGGTTATATAGTGAGAGAGGCGAAAAGATCAAATCACATAAGCGAAATGCAGCAAATTAACAGAGAAAGAGTATAAGACAAGACACGACTGGGTGGGGAAAACGATCCATTGTGAATTGTGCAAGAAATTGAAATTTTACCATACGAAGAAGTGGTACATGTACCCAGAATTCGTCTTTGACAATGAAACTCAAAACCTCCTCTAGGATTTTGAGATACAAACAGAATACCTAATCTTGGTCAAACGACCAAACCTGGTGATAGTCAACAAAAAAAGAAAGTAAAAAAGAAGAGAACCTGCCATATTGTGGACTTTGCCGTCCTTGCAGACCACAATAAAATTAAAAGAACTTGAACAGTGGGATAAATACCTGGACCTTGCTAGAGAGCTGAAGAAGCTCTAGAACATGAAGGGGACCGTGATACCAATTGTAGTTGGCACACGTGGAAGGTAAAGGGACTAGACGACTTTGAAATCAAAGGAGAAATAGAGACCATTCAGACTACAGCATATTTAAGGTCGGCTACAATCCTGAGAAGAGTTTTCGAGATTTGATGGTTTGTTGGTCAGGTTGGTTTGGTTTTCTGGCATATTAACCATTGCTGGTTATTTAATGATAATTCTTGTTGATACATATTTATTAAATATATGATTTGTAAATGCATTTTGCAGATACACACTGTTAAATGATCCAATTGTTCTATTTCTAACCATTCAGTTTAACCCAAATCAACAGAATTAAAGGGTTCCGAGTATTGCTATGTATTACTAACATCAGTCATTTGCTTACACACAGTTAAATGATTAAACAGTTCTATTTCTGACAATTCAATTTAGGATAAATCATTTGTTTGTAGACAGTTTAAATGCCAAACAGTTCTATTTGACCCATAAGTGGGACCCTTTCAGGTGCTTCTACTCCAGGCCAGAGTGGACCTGGGAGTGATGGCAATGAAGGGGTACTCAGCATTCCTCCCGCTCCAGCATTATTGAAGTCTCACCATCAGATTGTTGAGTATCATATCTAGGACACTCGTTGGTGGGGGTTTTACCCCTCTGCAAAGATGTAATCGGTGTATTCTACTGCCCCAGCCTACTGGGCTGTGAAGACTCGAGGAGACTTGCTGTCACTCCAACCCCAGTAAAACCATCAGCTAACGTTGACGTCAAAAACTATCGGGAGTAAAATAATAATAATAATAATAATAATAATAATAATAATAATAATATTCAACAAAAAGAAGAGCATTTGCAAAATTGTCGACTTTGCTGTCCCGGCCGATCACAGAATAAAACTGAAAGAATGTGAAAAGAAGGATAAGTACCTCGACCTTGCTAGAGAATTGACAAAGCTGTGGAACATGAAAGTGACAATTGTACCAATTGTGAGTGGTACTTTTGGCACAATAACTGAAGGATTATCAAAAGAACTGGAAGATACAAATAAAAAGAAAAAGATCACTGATATGATAGAACGAGATGTTAAAGCAAACAATTTCTGGTGAAATTGGTGTCTAAATGGGTGTTGGTATTTACGCCGGAATGAATAGCAAAATTATGGAACTGCAATCTACTTGAAGGGCATTAATCGCCATTGAAACAAAAAATATTAAAGGACTAACTAGTGAATGATCATCGCACATTTACTTGTAATGTTATGATTAACAAGTTGCTCATGTTGATTGATTAGGTCTGAGTTGTGAGCTTGATTCTCACTCATCTTTATGTTCGTGTGAAACGAGGCCTCGTTTAGTCTTTATTTCATTTACTTTTAGTTTTTATTTAATTCCCGACGTTTATCGCCTCGCGTGGTGTAATAGCTAGTGAACTAGTTCAGCAGTTTGTGGCTTTGATTTTCCAAGGATTTCCAATGCTCCTGGTCTTGTGCCAAACTCATTTAAGTTTAGTAACTGGTATTATCTGCTAACATGGCTGTTTTAACATTGCTGAATTGAAAAAAATCAAGCATCGTAAATTGAACATTTAGTTTTTCTCAATCCATGGCAGCAGTCATTTAACTGCCACTAAAAATCAAGATCATTATACTAGTAAAATGTTTTGTTGTACAGAACTGATGATCATGATTTTCTGGTCCCTACTTGTAGTTTTATGGAAGAATATAGATAGAACTTATCATATCTATCGTATAACTCTTGTCATCGCACAATGGACCAAATTAAAAAGTGTTTGATATCTT
The DNA here is from genome assembly GCA_963585895.1 of Sepioteuthis lessoniana. Classification (NCBI taxonomy): domain Eukaryota; kingdom Metazoa; phylum Mollusca; class Cephalopoda; order Myopsida; family Loliginidae; genus Sepioteuthis; species Sepioteuthis lessoniana. The sequence continues at coordinate 48,657 of CAUZXS010001654.1, read as the reverse complement.
CACCATTCACACCATTCTTTTATCGAGCATATTAACTTCCGATGTTTGGGGAATAATTTTGATAGCTTTAAATAATTTGGGGATTGTGTAGAGGGTGCGTCATTTCTTTGAGAGAATGCAATATATATATATATATGGGATCATAAATAGAAGACGAACTTAAATTACACTGCATTGTCCAAATTTGAACCTTTTCTCATTTCTCTTTCAAACGTATTGAGAGCATTAAAATGACAGCGATGGCAGAGGAAATAAAAAGGTAGGACAGTCAAAAGGATATCTGTTGGGTCAGCCAGGACCAGAATATAAGTAGGTGAAATTACATGTTGGTAACCAAGATAATGTCCTTATTATTATCTGTATTAGTTTTAAGGATTGTGAGCGAAGAGATTATGATGCTATTTTACTTCTTTTCGTGAGTTTTTGGAAAGTATGGAATCATCTCTTCGTCACTATTACATCTAGTTCCATGCCGACTCGTATTGACTTGAAATTTTAATTGTAAGAAATCCTTAGTTATTATAAGTTATTGAATGCATATAATTGCAAAAATATGACCAAAATATGGCCACCTGACTCGTATCTCACAAATCATTCAATTAAGATGATCAAGATATGCGTGATACGACTACAGAAGCAAAGATGAACTCATTAGCTACGTTCTCTTATGGACGTTCTGCACATGGTCATTACCTGTGTTGGACAACCAGCAAAGACTTATGAACATCAGCTTTGTGCGGACACAGGATGCAGTCAAGAAGACTTGCCAAGAGTAATGGATGATAGCGATAGATGGCGTGTGTGAGAGTGAGAGAAAGAAAGAAAAAGAGAGAGCCAGGGAACTTCGTACTGTCATGAGATTGTTTACGGATAAATGATAGGGCAGAGTCGGTTTTTTAGCCTTGGTAAGGTAACCAAAAAAATTCTAAACTCAAACCCGTTGTACTCTGCTTAAAAATTGACATTTTGACCTATCCTGCTCGTGGTGAAGCCGTTTAGTTGATTCAATCAATAAATTGTTTATCAATGTAAATAACGCTTGTAGCATTGCAATATACATATATTTTAAATAAATCATTTTAAAAATAATAACAACTTTGTATTGTTTTATGGCTGAACACTGTGTATTTTGACTACTACTCTTTCAAGGCTAGCCCGGTCTGTTGGGGCTGTAGAATACGGTGACTGCACCTCTGTTTAGGGGTTAGGCCCTTCCCACAGAGTGTCCTGATATGACACTAAACTGTATCCGATGGCAAGGCTCCAGTTCTGGAGCTATGAAGAATGTTGAGTACCTCTTCATTAGTATTACTCCCAGGTCCACTCTGTCCAAAGGAGCTGTTAGGGTCCCATCTATTGGTCCAATAGAACCTTAACCATTAAACTGTCTGCAAAGAATTAACTGATGTTAAATTGAATTGTTTGTGCTAAATAGCAATACTTGAAACCAATTAACTATGTGCAAACAAAAGAACTCTAGTTTGTTTGAGATGTTACCTACAAATTATTCGTTTACAAATCATATATATTTAAAATATATGCATGAAAATGATTTGGCTTTAAATAAACTACAAAAGTTGGCGTTAAACAACAAAACCTAACAAGCCAACCCTTTAAGGCACTAACCTCCCTTTAAGGGAGCATAAATCTTCTATTCAGCTTCGTTTAAAACATACAACAGGTTGGTGGGTTCCCTGAGAGAACAAAGTCATAAAACATTATTACGGGACCGTTTGCACCTTGAGAGAACCAAGTTTGGATTTGTGTCGTAAAAATTAATGTACCTCCAAGTTGTGGTTTTATTCGCCTTCAATTATCGCTCTTTACGGATGCAAATTTTCAAAAGATGTGCTTAAATTTGAGTCATTAATATCCTCATTTTTCTCGCTTTTTATTACAATTTTTTTGGTAACTGATTAACTCTTACAGTCGTTGCTGTGAGGCAGTTTGGGATGCAATGAAACTTCAATGAATGAAAAACGAAGAGTGTCTTAGATCCTATTTTTTAAAATATATATAAATAAGAAAGATATTAATAGCTAAATATATTTTTCTAAAAAGTATCCCGCATATAAATTGTGACACTTCATTTTATTTATATATTTCTTTTTTAGACAACCGTTTTATTGTATATATATATATATATATAGATTGATTGTATATATATATATATATATATATATATATATATATATATATATGAGGGAGGTATTGTGTGTTTGTGTGTGTGTGTGTGTGTGTGTGTGTGTGTGTGTGTGAGAGAGAGAGAGAGACAGACAGACAGACAGACAAACAGAGACAGAGACAGAGAGAAACAAACTGAAAAACTGAAATAAACATGAAAAGAATGAGATAGTTATAAATGAATTACGATAGATAGATATGAATAGACTGAGAGATATATTGATGTGTATAGACTACGATAGATAGATAGATAGATAGATAGATAGATAGATAAAAAAAATATTGCTAGGTAGACTGGTAGATGTGCCTTGACCGAGATGGATATGAATTAGCAGTTGTAGATATAGTTGACATTTAGAAGATTACACTTTCTCTAATAGTTCATATTCGTCTTCCTTTCTTTCTTTCTTTCTTTCTTTCTTACTTTCTTTCTTTCCATGTCACTGTTCCTTCGTTTAACAGTTCCCAACATCACAATGCCAGTTTTTAAAATTATAATTTTTTAAGTTATAATTAAAATCTGATTAACAGTATACTATCTTCCTCCATCCATATCTTAATTCGACACTCTTTTTTTACACTCCTATTCCCCTACACCTTAATCACTCCTCACACGTAAATATCTACCTATATATCCATTCGTACTATGGTACCCAGATAAATAAGCAAAAGAAAGTAAAACAACATGGCACTAGGTGTATCTACACCACTCTTTCATGTGAACATATATAAACGATTAGACGCAGCCTTTCTCTGTAAAGTCACGCTGATATTGCTCTCCTATCGAATCACCCTAACCCTAAACGTTTTCTCGAATAGACTTTAGGTGTCATGCCCTTCCCATTTGCCTAATTAAACAGGCTCGACAGGCAGATAATGGGCCAACACAAAAGACATAACGGCCAAAAGACACACAGTTTATTAGATAGGACTTGTTTTTCGTAGATCAGGCGTTGATACGCTCTGATAATTGATGCATTGACATATTCACTCGAGTTTGGATGACATGTGCCCGTGTGGGGGAAAGTGAAGGGTGAGTGAGGTGATTGATTGACACAAACTTGAAGAATACTTCCTAGGAAAACACAAAGAAGAGACGATAATATTCGACGGAAAGGAGGAGACACGAGAATCAAATGTTAATCATCAATGTCATCATACTGCACATTGGTCTTGACAAAATGATCATGACGATCTAAATACCTTATAAATATTATTGTACAGCGAATGTTCCATAGTTGGATTATCGGGAAAGATATATTGCATTTGCAAAATGCAAATTTGGCACCTATAACCTACTGCGAAATCAAGCTGAAACCAAAAATAGAATAACAAAAGCAGTGAGTTAAACATCTGCTCTGTCTTTGGCCCTTTTAGCTACGTAAGAATTCTGTTTCGTGTTGAAAAAAACAGGGTTTAAATTGAAACTTTCCCGATCTTTGGGGATTCGTCTTCCTGACAGCAACTCCCTGGGGAAAGCAAATTTACTTCTTATGTTTCCTACGTCAGTTTGTTTTAAAGATGTTATTGTACTGTCGAGCATTGTGCCTTTGTTTTTTGTTTTTTTTTTGTTTTTTTTGGAGGAGGGTTGTAAAAAAACAACCTTTACAGCTGCTGATACTTTGAGGAGACGTCTTTCAAGAGATGTTGTCAAAGATCCATTATCCAAAAGGGTTGATTTTCCAGAGCATCAGAATAATCAAGGCTATTATTTTTAAAAAGCAGCACTTGTATAATGAAGAGAAATGTATTTGATTGTCTATTTTGCTTTTATGAAATTCATGCAACATGCAATGACAAATATGACACTGATTAATCTTTTTTTGTCCTATGGGAGGGAGAAAGAACCTTATAGTATTTACCAAAAACAGAAACAAATAACAAATGAAACATTGATTCTCTTTAAAATAGACCACCTGGAATTCGAAACATTGCAGTGAGTTTTCCATTGGTCGAAACTTTTCGTTTGACATACATAGTCGTATTTTAATATCTTAATGTTGTAATATCTTAATGTTGTAAAGTTGTTTTTTTTTTCACGTCCTCAAATTTCTTGACATCCCAGTCGGCTGAGACTGTAGAATACGCTGACTGTACCTCCGCAGAGAGGTAAGAGCCCCCTTCCAATGAGTGTCCTTTATATGACTCTATCCAAACTGCATCTGATGGCGAGGCTCAACACCGGGAGCTTTGGAAAATGTAGAGAATCCGTTCATTGTCATTACTCCCAGGTCTCATCTATGGGTCAAATGGGTCAAATCGAAACTGTTTAATCATTCACTTGACTTGAAAACACTCATGTTGAATAGAATTACTTATGTTGAATAGTAATACATGAAACCCTAAAACTGTGTGCAAGCAAATGAGCTCTGGTTTGTTTGAAATGCTACCAACAAACTATTCGTTTACAAATCATTTATAATATATATATGTATAAACAAGATTAGGTATCAGATAACCAACAAGGATTGATATGCCGTTAAATACAACCAACCAACAATCAAGTCTCTTGAAATGAATTTTCAGCTAAGAAAACAAGAAAACGTTGCACAGAGCAAGGTTTTATGATTAGGACAGCTGCTGCACCCACACAATCACCTGTTTTGCCCCCAAAAGGCTTCATAATGTTTTTTTTTAATTAGTGCTGGCATCTCGGTATTAGTCAAGACATCCAGAAATCATCACTTTATTAAAGAGGTAGTTCAGTTGTGCATATGTCTCGATACTTTTTGATCACATCTTGTTCGCTGATCTGTTTAAACTTGACTATAAAAAGTTAGTATAAATCAGTGTATAATACTGAATTTTGATGTATAATACTGAGTCATAATACTGAATTTTGATCTATCTATTGTTCGATCTATGTGACAAATATTAACCACTGAATCAAGTACATTATATATAATTATATAAATATATAATTTCATACTTAATATTATTCTGATTAAGAAAGATATTAGGTACGAAATTATATATTTGCAATACAAAATACATTTTTCCCCATTAGGTTACGAATTGTTTGATAAACTTTCAAGGGTGGGCAGAAAACCTCATCGGCTGATATATGATCATATACGAGGTGCATACGATAAGTTTCCAGACTTTTTTCGTATGGGCACTTTTATTGATAGTACACATATGAAACTCTAGTCTCCTTCGAAGTAATCTTCTCTGGCTGCAATGCACTTGTTGTACCGTTATAACATTTTCTGGAAGGCCCCATGGAAGTCCTCTTGTGTGAGCGTGTTAATGACCTTCCTCACAGTCCCTTTCATCTCCTTAATTGTCTCATAACGACAGCCTCTGAGCTTTGAGAATAATCAAACGTCACAGGGAGCAAGGTCTCGACTATAGGGAGGGTGAGGAACTGTCTTGATGCCCATCTTGCTCAAATAGTCTGTGACAAGGATGGAGTTGTGGACTGGTGCATTGTCCTGGTGGAAATGCCACTGACCCGATTTGAAGAGTGCTGGCCTCTTCCAACGGAATCTCTTCCTGAACTCCCTCAAAACCTCAACATAGTAACCCTAACCCTAACCGTTTAGCCAATCAACTCTGGTCTATTGACTTCCTTACTCCTCCCACACCTCTCATCATCCCTCACAGACTCCCTGCCTTCCTTGAATCTCTTATGCCACTCAAAAACTGATGCTCCATTCATGCAAGATGGTCGAAAAGCAGTCTGAAGCATTCCATACGTTTTTGTGGCATTTTTTCCAAGTTTAAACACAATTTTATTGCATATCACTCTTCTAAAGTGTCAGATTGCATTTTTGAAATTCACCAGCTGTGACAATGAGGCTTTAGTAGGGTGTATTCCAATTGCTGCTGTAGCTGTTCATTTAAACTTGAAATCATAAAAATTGGTCAGTCATCTCATAAGATGTATAGCAATAACATAGTGAATTTTCAAGAATCTTTGACAATTTTATATGCCCATACGAAAAAAGTCTGGAAACTTATCGTATGCACCTCGTATCTGCTGTTAAAAACTTTTTGAATAAAGGGATTCAAACACTGTAACAGCGATGGAAGAAGTGTGTGGACCGTAAAAAGAATCATGTTGAAAAATAAATCTCATTTCCACTTAAAACTAAATGCATTAGTTAAGAATTATTATTCCTACAAATCACAAACATCTAAAAATCGTTTTATTCTTTTTTGGAATAATTTGCGATTTTGAACAAAAAGAATTCTGAGTTAAGTGTTTTCTATCAGAGTCACAATGCGTTACAATATATTGTAAAGAAGGTCAAAAAAGTTCCAACAAAATCTTAAGATAAATTTCTGTACACTTTTCTCTAAAATAATAAATCTCGTTTTCTGCAATGTGGTAAATCGCCAAACTGTGTTGAGCAAAATAACTCGAGACGATATACCTGAGCGTTCATTGTTTGCAGTCAAATATTCTTTTTTCTCACGCGCATCATGAGTAGAAACTCTTTCTTTTCACCATTTTGATTCACTTTAGTGTTCAAAGTCTGCCTCAGATTAAATACCTTTCAATTTTGCACATCATAAATCCTTCAAGATGAAGATGAGTACGTGTAATGAATCACTAATAAAGCGCTGTTTTTCTTTTGAGCTTGTTAACCCTAATCCAGACTGTTGCAATAAATTTGGTTTAGCTTTCAGGTAACAGTTCGTAAATTAAATTTTCGAAACTTGGTTGAGTATTATAGTTTTAATTAGTTTAACTTTCACTGATTTTTTCGGTTAATCAAGCGTTTAATCCCTATTGTTTATTATACTTGGCCAAAAATGTTAGACATTTTGCAAAATATTTAGGTTATACACTTGTGTGTACAAACTTATAACTAATTACTAAAACATTTCTCCTAGTCGAAATATTTAGCCACTTAAATTAATGTTTTAGATATTTGATTAAATTAAGATCTTAAAGTTCAAAGTTGGTTGAGTTAGGAGAATCTTGTAAAATGATTTAATCTGATCAATTTAGTTTACTGTCATAGTTCCTTTTCAGTTTAAGGAAATTCAATCAATTGACCTGCTGAGCGCATTTTTTTCTTTTCTTATAACTTTTGTTTGTACCTATAAGGATCTGTTTTGATTATTTTGCAATGTCTTAGGAACGTGTATATTCTACCAATAGATCATCAAAACTGAAGTGGGTAGAACTTTGTTTATATTTTGACTCAGAATGAAAACTCAATTCGGATGTATTAAAGATTAATGAGTGAATTTTTTAAGGTTTTGCTTCGAAAAAAATCAAAATGCCCAAAGAATCTGATCAAACTGCAAAATTAATTGTTGATTGAATTAATTATAACGGCATGTCAACTCATCTGGGGTTATTTTATACTTAGAGTTTGGCAATTGCGTACAATGTATGTTTACATTTACATTTTTTGTACAGTTTTTTAAAAGTTTGTGCACAAGTTTATAGGGTATCAAGTATTCTTATCAAATACAAATAATTTGCAAACTGATCAATTTGGCCCCTAGATTGGACCCCTAAATAGTACAACCACACCGGTTCAGAGTGGATCAAGGTGTAATAGCTATAAAGAGACACCCCCCCACACTCCCCAAATCTCCAAAGCCGGAGCTTCATCATCAGACACAGTTTAGTGTCAAACCCAAGACACCCCCTTTGGAAGGGGGCTTACTCCTCAGTTGGGAATGCAGTCAGAGTATTCTAATCCCCGCCAAAATAAGTCAGTTGTGTTGGGAAGGTGAAATAAAATATTCCAACCTTAAAATTTGATCTTCTTCCGAGTTTATTTTACTGAATTTCTTTATTGTGTTGGTCGTTTGTCTGGTTGAAGTGAGTTCGATCTTTAATGGTTATTTTATATTTGTCCAACACGAAAATAATCTTATTGAATATCTGTATGACCCCTGTCCAAATTATACCGAGATGATATAAACAAACGGTAAAAAAAAAAAGGAAACAAAACTAATGCCCGCAGAGGTGTTTTTATTCCCATTTAAAGCGGACTGCAGCCTCTTTTATTAATTGCAGTCTCAGGTTTGGCTTTTTCATTTATTTTTCACAAATTTATTATTGTCATCATTAAGTCTGTTTATAAATGTTTATTGTTAATCTTTCCTCTCTGTCTAACTATATTCACATCTCTTCCTATTACGCACCTGTCATCGTTAATCGCGACCTTTTGTCTGCTTCAAAATGCCCTCCTTGCCCGTGTCTAAATTGGTGACAAGAGGGGCTCCTTCTCCTTATGAAGAGATTCCCGCTCCCTGTCAAGGTGCTTACTCCTCGAGCACAACTTCACTTTTAGATAATAGCCCCATATTCAAAGACCAGCCCCACTTTCTAAAGAAGAGTAAAAGTCTCATTTGTTCCTAATACATTTCTCTTACATCAAATTAAACTTTAACTTTCTATTCAAAGTAGTTTATAATGAGTTGCAATTCAAGAACAATTTAGCACTTTCGTAGAGATATTTTTTCTACCTTAGCTTAAACAAATCGATACAATGTTGCACCAATATTCCAAATGTAAGAGTCTGTCTTAAGAATTGGCATCTGAAATCCTCATCACTAACTGGACTCACCGAAAGTGTTCACAACATGTTTCGTTGTATATTTTTCGGTTAGTATTTTCTTTGTGCATTGAAACATTATGAAATATTCACTGATTTGTAAAAATATACTTTGCCAATTTATTCATACACAAACATAATAATTGTAAAAATGACGAAATTATTTACATATGTATTAACACTTCTAAAATTAATGCATCTATGTCACTCCTGGTACTTCTTCGAATCAAAATGTAATATATATATATATATATATATATATATATATATATATATATATATATATATATATATATATATATATATATATGTTTGTATGTGTGTGTATGTGTGTGTATGAAGATTAATCTGGGTGCAGATTGTTTATACTGACAATAAAGATATTTGTTTGTACCCGAATAAATATACATACATATACATCTAAACCTCCGAACATATGCCTACATATACGTGTGTATCAATAAATGACTCTTTTTCTTTCTTTCTTTCTTTCTTTCTTTCTTTCTTTCTTTGTGTGTGTCTTTCTGTCTGAGTTTATATGTCTGGTTGTGTCTGTCTATAAATGAGTGGAGTATGTCATGTGTGATTTTAAACAAAAGGCCTGCATGTTTTGTTTCCTCTAGGATTCCTAGCATTCCACTTAGCTATAAAGTATCGAGTCTACATCGCTCATTAAAATTTCTATAAAAGCGTCACAATTTTTACGTTTAACTAAATATTCGCACACGGAAATATTGACGAGTATCTTTCTTCTCTTAGCTCATGAGCTCAAAATTTATAGAAAAGATTTTCAACGTTTGATTTAGATATTTGAATATGCTGGTTATCTCCAATCTTCTGTAACATGATGCACAACTTATATTTTCGTTACATCCCCACTACCCTGAACTAGTTTGATTGTAGAGCATCGTTCATAGTGAAATGGTCGGTTCAAAACGACACAAACTACTTTTAACACATTTGATCAATTTCCAATAACTTCTTCAAAAGACTGAACTTTTTTTTAAAGAAACTTGAACTCTAACTTTTCCTTAAAAATAAAAAAAATATGTAATATATCTAAACAATTTCCTTTAATTGTTATTGATAGAATCAACAATCAAAAAAATTTACCAAAATTGAAATCTTTATCTTTCAAACGCTTTATGCATATGTTTTGGGGAAAACGCTTTTTTTCATTAAAAGCCATCGAAAGGGAACGTCCAAAATTTTAAAGTACGAAAATAAAGAAGAAAAGAAAATATTAAGTAGCCATTTTCCTTTTCAAATGAGGAATCGACAATCATTTACTTTTTGATAATTTTCTTATTAGAAAATTCATGTTTAGTTGTATGAATGAAAAAAAAAAAAAGCAAATAAGACAAAAAGATCGATAGTATCGGCTGAATTCATGACGGTGACCTGTAATCCTCAAACAAATCAGTTGGGAGAAGGGCATTAGTAAAGATAAAATCACCTCAGTGAAAATTTGAACGGGATTCGCACATGGATACCATTATTTATTATTATTTTTTAAAGAAATATATACAGGGTATCATCAAAAAATATCAACACTGAATTTTTTTCATTTTAAACATTCAATGAAGACGTATGCACAGCTGAGCAGTTTATTAAGTGATGATAATTAAACATTTAAAAATGCTTTCTTGAACTTTCTTATAGGAATCAGCGCCAATTTGAAAAATATATGAGTCGCGTTACTTTTTGAATAGCAGTTTTTGGTAAACACAAGAATATAGCAATCTTTACAAACTTATCTCTTCTTCCGTACGATATTTTCTTTTCCTTAACTGAAAATTATTCGTCTCATTGGTAAGAGAATTGAGGACGAGGATAAAACAACAGTACACCTTCACAGCAGAAGAAGACTTTCAGCGCTGTTCCGAACAATAGAAAACTTACTGGAATAAAAAGCATGTTGAATACCGGAGGAACTAGTAGAAAGAAAATTAACATACTTTCATGGTTCAGATCTGTCTAGATAACAACTTCAGTCTCAATACTTTCGGAAGACATTGCATATATATATATATATATATACATATATATACATATATATATGTGTGTGTGTGTGTGTGTGTTTATGCGTGTGAGTTATTATATATAGGGATAAAACAAAATTCAAAAGTAAATTTACTGATGAAATATGAACGTCAATAAATTTACATATTCAAGTATATAAGTGTTTGTATTTATATCAATAAGCCCTAAGCGAAATGAAAAATAAAAAGAATTAGTATTATACAATTATACAATAAATTTTTATTCTTTAATATAATTTCCATTGTTCAACTGGGGAATATTAAGAGCACAGATAGAAAATTTTAGCTAATAACTACAGATTTATTCATACTAGTTTGTATACACAGGTTTTAATTGGTATACATTTGATTAAGTTAATAAATGTAAATATGTATAAGCACCACACAGACAGACAGACAGACAGACAGACAAATAAACATACAAACAACCCATCCTTCTTAATGTATGTAATGATTTTTATCGGTGCCAATAATTGTGACCAGGACTATATATATATATATATATATATATATATATATATATATATATGCTTATATATACATGGAAGTAAATAAAGTAATAAACCCGACAGTATGAAGAAAAATCGAAAAAGCAAATTGTTGGCAACTGTAGTCGAAGGTGACCTGAAGGCTCCCTTTTCAATAGCTACTACACCAAGGTGTAGGAGAGAGCGCTACTCCGTTCCCTGGATTGCTATACTTTACTCTTGATACGTACTTTATATTGCTGGGTGTTAAGCAAAGAGTTATTGAGTATCATTTTTAAAGTCTTTGGTATGACCCGACCTGGGATTGAACCCCAGTCTTCCAGACCATTGGCAAACACTCTCTCCACAAGGACAATGAGCCGGTCAAAAAAGCAAAATACTCCAAAATTTGATGAATTAATTACGAAAATTGACGTTGAACGTTTCAGTTGTAATAACCTTCTTCAGGACTTTAAATTCATGAAAAATGTTAAAATAGCGATGGATCTTTGATGAAATAACAGGAGAAAAGAAAGTTTAATGACAGCATATTCAGCGTTCTTATTTTTGAAAATATTATTACGTTGTTGTCACGTGGACTGATGTTTAAAATTTGTTACCTTTCTAACGGATATAAGGGAAGATGGTGAAAACAATGATAGTAAGAATATTTTTCTTTTTCACAAAAGAAGGAAAAGAAAATACGTTTATGAGGATAAATATATTTAATATATGGGGCCCCAAGAAAGTATGATGGGAGGAGAAAGGTTATTAAATATAATTAAAAAATAATTAAAATAAGACAAGTTGTTGCTATTTAGAAGTAATTTTACCAAAAAAAGGGGATAGATTGAAAAACCTGGGACGAGTATTTACGGAGGTAAAAACCAAAATATAACTGACTTCAAAAATTTGTCTAAATCTATTATTATGGATATGAGCTAACATTGTAGCTGCATTGAAATTGAAGTAATGTTTAATTTTTGCTACATGTTGGAATGGTGCATTATTAGAATTGCCACATTTGTACGCATATAGACGTTTTCTAAGGTTTCTGACAGTCTCGCCAATATATTTCATTTTCCAGTCATTGCAAGGAATAAAATAGACGTCAGCATTACATCTAATATGTTCATGAGATTTCGTGTAATGTAAGTTACGAATAACTTTGGAGGATAAAGTAACAGTTTTAATACTAAAAATATACATATTATCTTCTATAAGGTTTGGGGAAGAATTGCTCGGTAATTAAAAACCCAGCAAATTTCAAACATTAGTCCACGTGAAAATAACATAATAATATTTTCAAAATAATAACGTTGAATATGCGATCATGAATCTTCCTTTTTATACACACTTTCTTTTCTTATTCGGCTGTACATAAACTTTCTTTTCTCTTGTTGCTTTGTCAAACATCCATCGCCATTTTTACAACATTTTTCGTGAAGTTAAAGTCCTGAAGAAGGTCATTACAACCGAAACGTGCAATGTCGACGTTCATGACACATTCATCCAATTTTGAAGTAGTTTGTTTTTTCAACTTTTCTTGGTATATATATATATATATATATATTGATAAAGATATTAAACAATGTTTTTCTTCACCATATATTGGGAATATTTCACCGTGGCGTATGGCTAAATTGCTGAACTGCGGCCTCGAAAAGAGCAAGTCGCTCACTTACGTTCACTTTCATATATATGTGTGTATATATATATATATGCTCACACAAATATATATGTATGTGTTTATGTTTATATTCGAATGCATACACAATTATGAATTAGTGGACATACATATACAAACATAATAGTATATATAAACATAATAGTATATATATATATATATATATATATGTTGTCATTAACGACCGGCTGTCTGAGTTTGTTGTGATTCGCACCTAATCAAGATGGCATCTCCGGAGGAAATAGATCTGTGTAGTCAATCTCCAGATGTCGAAAAGGAAAAGGGTATACATACAAAATCAAAAATTGAAATTTCTCTGGGCGTCAGGTTAGAGATCTGTTGATAATGGAAATGAATTTGAAAGGTTCTAAAGTAGCATTTTTTTGCCCTTGACCTGTATTGTGTTCAATACAACCCTATATATATATATATATATATATATATATATATATATATATATATAATAAATGCAAAGAAAGATCCATTGAGGAATCCCTAAATTTTTAACCTTCTCCAAACAACTTTAAATCCTCGTACAGCCAAATTTTCCCGAAAACACAATTCCATATTCCAAATACAGCGTAATATACAGTAGAAAAAAAGTTTATGAAATCACAATTACATTTGTATCTGTATACACTCATTCTACACCTTTCTTAGTAGATTAACATATTTGGTGAATCAATGTTTAAAAGTTGTATATTAGGCACTTAATTTTCTCCTCATAATCTTGTGGAATGAGTCGAAAAAATTGGATAACCGCCTTTTCTCACCTTCATCCGCACAATGTCTCTACTCTGATTCAATGTGAGAAGACATGTCTTGCTTCTTTATATAAAAACAAACTATGAGAACAGCTCAAGGTCACAAAATATTTTTAAAGAAATCTTAAGTATTTTCAAAATTCAATAGACTTTTTTCTGATTAATTAATATTGATTGATATTCTTATTGTATTTAGATATTATAAATGTTATGAATGAAATAACATTGAATACATCATTAGGTGCCATGTAATATATGTACTTACCCAACCCTTCCGCTTTGACATAAGGTCAATTTTTAATCGAAGTACAATTGCTTTGAATTCAGAGTTCTTTCTTCTTGATTGGTACGCGTAATAAGGTTAAAGAGTCCTATTATTTATTCATAGTAAGGGGTGGGAGGAGAATTGATGGATTCATATCTTTCTCAGGGCTATTAGCGATATGTGAAATGCAAACAGCCTCGTCCAGGATTTGAACTCGCGTCGTCCATACCATTTCCTACGACACTAACCATTACGCCACGACTGGTGTAATCACTCCGGTAGTTTATAAAATTGTTAAAAAATAAAGGCAGCTCGTAAATTAAAAGTATTAATTCATTTATTGCTTAAAAAGCCATCTATTTTGTTTAATTTTTTTTTTTTTTTTTTGTATTATTCCTTTATGTAAGGAAAAAATTCACTGCAGATTAAAATTGTTCGTTTCTCTTCCTTTTAAAATAACCGATGTGTTTTAATTTAAAAACAAAAGTATTTGCTTTAGTGACATACACATAAAGAAAACTGGTTTATCAAATTTTGTCACTTTTGTTCCCCCATAAAATGAGAGATCGCCTGTAAATTCCATGGGTTTATCTGTAGTGAAAAGAGAAATACGATATAACAACCAATTGACAAGCAAAAAGACCTCCTTATTAAGAATTTTCGTGCTTTTTTAACTGTATACTAAACAAACATTAAGTTATGCTTTTTTCAAAATTAAGTTAATTAAACATCAAATTAACAATTTTTCTTCCAAAAAATTCTCGGGTGCCGTGTTAATTTTTGGAAGAATTTTAAAACCAGAGTTTAATTTTCGAGTGAACGGTGAAATAGTGTAATTGAAGTATTTTCCCAACAAAATGTAAACAATACTTTCAATTATTCTAAAATGAAATTAATTTTTTTTCTTTTCTATTATTGTTCATTTTTTTTTCTTTTATCTTTAAAATCGAAATAAAACTTCATTTTCTGAAATAAGTTCAAAATATGATGTCAAGAAAGTCTGTGGATCGCTGCTTCATTACAAATGACCATACCTACAATTTCAGAGAGAGAGAGAGAGAGAGAGAGAGAGAGAGAGAGAGAGAGAGAGAGAGAGATTCATATTGACTGGTTGGAATTCACAGTTTTCTTTTTCCTAAATTGGTTGCCATACCAAAGCTAAAGAGCCTAGTTTGCCGCATCGATTTATATTGGATATACGTTTTTTGGGAACTGAAAGTAGACAGGCAACTAAACCTTCTGTTAAATAAAGAATAAAAAGAGAATGAAATTAAATTTCATATTTTTTCAGTGGTCAGGCAAAATACGTGTGCCATATTGCCTGGGACTCTCATCCAATGTTTGTGAGTGGATGTTAGATTCCCATAGTGTGTAGTGGCTAATGTACTTGATGGCGCCATCACAGTTAGCGAGTTCAAATTCCAGTTATGCTGTAGCGTTCACTTTCAGATTAATATCCTTGCGAAAGTTATGGATAATTTTATCCGCTCAGCTTTCTGTCCTTCAACAAAGATGGCTTTGGCATTAGACAACCCATGAAAGTTGATATGCCATTAAACAAAGTAATCAAACCTACAGTTTCACAAACTTTTTCTTCCTCTCAATATATGAACATTCCTCACACCTTAGCAAATTCAAAATGGAGATTCTTCTTTGGTTATTTTTTGAATAATCATTGAATTCATTTTCAATATCATGATTCATATTATTTTGAAGGAGAATCATTTTCATGTGTTAAATTCCAAACAAGGATACAAAATTTAACATTTTATTTGAATTTTTATTTCATTTTCACAAATCAACTGTCGATTTAAAAATTATCATTTCATTGAAATTCAAGTTTACCTTGAAAGTTTTATGGGTTATAAACTTGCCTTCTATATAAAATGCTTTTTATATCGCCTGCATCATCATCATCAGCAGCAGCAGCATCATGTCGTGCCGCCAGCACAGATTTCCTTAACATTCTCTCGTCACTCGTCTCTACCGTCCCTCGCTTCCGGCAGGTCTTTTGGACTTCATCCTGTGTTCCTCCAGAGGTATTGTAGATAAGTTCTAGCTAGTCTTCCAACACACACACTCGTCATCCATGTGAAGGGGTCCATAGGAGAATGTCGCTTATGAATTCACCCCTACTTTTTCAGCAGTGTCCCACAAGTCTCGTTTGTCTAATTTAGATAGTTTTAGAGATGGGAAGTAAGCGGCCGTACAGCTGCTATTTTGTGGAATGTTGCTTTCAGAATCTGTTCAATATGGCAGTTAGCATTCTTGTATAATTGCCGTCAATCTTTTTTCTATACTGTTGCATGGATATGACAACTGCTTAGAAAAAATTGCATTTAATTTTATCGGATAGGTCTGAGCTTCATATGACTGATAATCTATCGGGAGCTGTCCATGCCTTCGTTAGTCGCGTAATAATGTCATTTTCCATAGATGAGACGCTGTTTCCGAGGTAGGTGAACTTGTCTACTAGTTTCAAGGAACCACCTTTTAGTGTGGAGATGTCATCTCTTTGCTTAAAGCACGTTGATAAAGATATAAGGATATAAACACCTATGTGTTGAAAGAGTTTCAATTTAGTTCATAATTCCCGTCATAAAGGAGATTATTTTTTATCTATGAATCACCAGTTTTTCTCTTCAATTTGCACTTTTTTATTTTCCATTTCGCACAACAAAATTCTATTGTTTCTCCTTTTTGTCAATTTCCCTTTTTATCCAGATTCTTCTCTATTTCTTTCTGAAATAAAGCCTTTCTTACCAGGAATTGCTCATTACTATCAACTGAGACCAAGGGCTTGATTGAAAATATATATAGTTTCAGAATGTTATATATATATATATATAGTAACAATAAAATTGCAACAACAAAATGTGTTTCAATTTACTCAATTTTAAGGGATTTATTTAGAGTATCTAGTCTAATAAACCTCTCCTTTTACGTTCGTGGAGGTATGTATAGCGAATACTATACTGAAAGACATTATTCCCCATTGAAGACTTACATTTTTCGCTGAATATCAATTACCCACTTGTAAGTACGTACTGTAGCCAAGTCAAAATTGCCATGGCCCTTCATAATGTTGCATTTTCCATCCGTGTACATCAACGTGTATAATAGATTAAGTCATTGTGCTCTTTAGATGATTTAATTCATTCTTTGTAAAAGAAAATCTGAAAAATAGTAACATGTTCAAGCTGAATGTATTCCTCCAAGATTTCTTCTCCAAATCAGATAACGGATGTGATTAAACAGACAACACAACTGCTGGCAATAGAAAATTTGTAAAAAAAAAATTAATTTATAATAAAACTTTTCTATGTGAAAGAAATATCCGTTAGCCCTTTTTCTATACGGCAATTTCCTCGTCTTTCATAATATTTTTCGAACTTATACACAATAAATACAACAGCTCGCCAAAAAAGTTTGGTCATTCTTCCCGGTCACCGAATATCGTATTAACAAAATGATTTTCGTCGTCGAAGTGTTTGTAACATTTTTTTTAAAATTACCTATTCTTCTAGCCCGTTTTGAAGATAGAATATAAAAACCACACACACACACACACACACACACACACACACACACACACACACACACACACACACACACACACACACACAGAGAAAGCATCAAAGCGGGTAGAATTTCTTTTTAATCCAAAATTTATGAGCGTCTTGTAAAAGAATGTCAAAAGAGGAACACTTATTTTATCTTTTTTTATTGTCTGCTTTTAACGACTAAATGTAAGTCCTCCTTAAAATATTTTCGCAAGTAAGTTTCCTGTTTGAAAGTCGACAAACAGAAGATGGCACTATTTTATACGTTTGTATTAAGTAAAATATCTTTTTTCATCGAACTGCTGCTACAAATTTTATTTCCTCTTCTATTGGCCCGTTTTCACGAAAACATCATTTTCTATTTTCTCTGTTTAATTTGCTATTTTTTCGGTTATGAATGGGCAATATTACATTTTGTATTGATATTTATCAATTTTGGTTAACATTAGCCAGAGGTTGAAAAGTGACTGGCCATTTTGTACACAAAAATGGAGTATTTTTTGCTCCAAGATCCCTACTGGGGCCTTGATTTTAGCCAAAATTGATGTACACTATTAAGATAATTGAATATATGGCTAAAAAAGACACTTGTATTCTTAGAGCCAGGGTTATTCAAACATTCTCCGGTATTGGACGTTTTTTCGACGAGCGTTAATTTTACCGAAGGCTGAAGTTGACAGAATATTTCAGAAATTTGTGGTAATATCAAAGCCAAAGCAGAAGAAAAGTTGTCAAAAACGGGAAAATATGTGAAATAATAAAATAATGATTCACCCGATAAGTAGCACAAGTAAATATATTCAGAAAATGTAACCAAAACCGTTTATTTTATAGTAAAAACATTGACTTATACAATAAATCTTACATGGGTGAGTCTATATTTAATATCATCGGTTACAAAAGTTGCTAGTATATATATATATATATATATATATATATATATGTGTGTGTGTGTGTGTGTGTGTGTGTGTGGTAAATCTCTAATGAAGTTACGAAGAACATAATTTGTATATGAATTTTATATCCACCCTATCTATCTAGGTATTTCTTCGCTATCCAACACCTTTTTTTTTCCTAATTTAGGAATGTGAGGGGTCGAATATACCAATCCTGCCGCGCCCCTCCCTTGCCCTACAGCAAGATGACATAATCACGTCT
>CAUZXS010001654.1:17500-27500 GCA_963585895.1 Sepioteuthis lessoniana | reverse complement strand
AATCTCGAAAACCTGTTCCATAACTTTTATGTAGCTGGGCAACCAAT
Organism: Sepioteuthis lessoniana; assembly: GCA_963585895.1. NCBI lineage: Eukaryota > Metazoa > Mollusca > Cephalopoda > Myopsida > Loliginidae > Sepioteuthis > Sepioteuthis lessoniana. Next base: position 27,453 of record CAUZXS010001654.1, on the reverse strand, counting down.
CATAGGGAGCTCGCTGCAGAACACCCCCCATGCAGTTTGTTAGGGAAAACTATTAGATGAGCTTGTAACTGTTTGACCTCTGCATTAGCAATCAGAAAAATCTTGTGCCTTTTTTTCCTATTAAAATATAGCATCGTCCTATTATTTTTTCCTGCAGTATAGATTTCTAGTATTTCTTAAAGCTAAAATCGCCACTGAAATAGATTTCGAACTGTGAAAGAAAATTAAAGAGAACGCAATGTGATAGCGGATGTTGATTGCTAACGACGATTCCGTCGACTATTTTAAAAAATGGAATTGAAGCTTATATAATATGTTGAAGTTTCCAGACGGAGTATCTGAAGCGGCCTTCACAGGTGCCATTGTTTGAGGCATTTTTGAATAACTTCGACTTAGAATTACGTTAAGATATTTTTGATTGATAAATACAAATTGTAACTTTTTGTTTCTAATTTTATGTTTAATTACGGCTTCATCAGAACTTTGTTAATGTCATTTTATTTCTGTTTGTGGCTGTAAGGGGTTGAATCAATAATTCTATAGCCTTGACTCGTAATTATTAGCTGTCTGAATATTTCGCTGTGTGACGTTGGACATATATGATAACGGAAAAATATTGGGTTACGTGTATTTTCAAAGAAGGAGATTATGTTAAAAAAGACGTGTACACATCTCTCTCTCTCTCTCTCTCTCTCTCTCTCACACACACACACACACACACACACACACACACACACACCTACTGGGTAATGTTCATTTGATTTTGAAGACTTCTTATAAAAATGGCTTTTGGCATTGCGTCTCACAAATAAGATGTTTCGGTATGCGTAGTTGCCCATGCCACGAATCAGCATTGTGTATGTGCCGATGATACAAAGGCTCTTCCCCCGGGGCGTGGGAGTAAGAAGTGGCATCTAACGAACGGTAGAAATCAACGTCTTCCCCTTACTGCATGCTGTGAGAAAAAGAATTAGTTTTCCCGCCTTCTGCCTAAGATTCCCGGATGTTTATACGGTAAGTTTGGCCAGATAACCCAATATGTGTGTGTGTGATGCAAAACCAACTTTGAAAAACAGGATTTTAGATAGGTACTACACAATGAACATGTCATTGTTGCTGTTTAATATATTTCAATGCGAATTTACATCTTATTATCGTACATTAAACGGAAAATAAGCGAAAAATGACGATGTTTATGGAAGAAAGTGAAACAAAAAGTAGAGAATTACAAAAATATAAATTGAAGTGTGAAGAGAAGTATCATTTTTTTTTTTGTTGTGGAAGAGATAAAGTTTATAAACATTGAAGGAAAATAAAATTTCAGCATCCTGAACATTATTTCAATTTGCTCAACATTGAACGTATATTTGATTTAGCTGGATTACAAATAAATAATCATATATTGGTCAATACTGATCAAAGTTTGAAAATAAAGGGTAAATCACCAAAATATTCTGGTCCCATGTTCATCTGATTCGTGTGTGTTCTTCTTAGAACTTTTAAGTTGCATTTTTGACTGTCTGTCTGCTTCTCTAGGCCTGTGTGTCTGTCTCACTTTCTTTCTTGTACACATAAATACACACATACTATATATATATATATATACGATGTGTGTGTGTGTGTATATATATATATATACCCAGCTCTTCCACCACGCATGGAATTCGACACAAGATCGATTTTCAAGTGAATACTACTGATTTGAGTTTTCTTTCTCCTAGACTGACGGCTAACCAAGGCTAAGGAATCCATTCTACCATTCTATTTAACCCTAGCCGAGGGAGAATGGTGAAAAGACGGATTCATGCCTTTCCGAAGTGCATTAGTGCAAAGTGATACTCAAACGACCTCGACCGAGATTTAAATTTAAATTTGTTGATTTTATCTTCTACGACAATAACTGCTACACTAAGCGCACCTCCTATATATATGTGTGTATGTGTGAGAGAAAGAGAGAGAGAGAGTGCGTGTGAGAGAGATTATCTATAAAGATTTGGTTAAAGACCACACGCACACACACACACACACACACATATATATATATATATATATATATATATAAAGACCACATACACACACACACACTTACACTTACACACACGCACACACACACACACACACATATATATATATATATATATTATTATTGTTATTATTATAATTATTAAATGACTCAACAACAGTCTTTAACCAAAGTTTTATACACGAAGAATGTATAGTTAATTCGGTGAGGTCAATTATAAGTCCAAATTTCACGACAACTAATAGCATACTGTCTTATGACTATGTATTTTGCTTAGGATTTCATGAAGCAAGCAGAAGGCAAGAGTTTCATCCTATAAAAACAGTCTTAACCCACAGATATCTTTTCGGACGGAGATAGATTGATCGGTTGGTATATTCTATCAATGCATGTAACGATGAACAGATCGATATACATTGATTAAATACTCAATACTATTCAACTGTATCTTACATTCAGATTCACGCGTAGGAACCTGATCAATTATCGATTAATCTGATCTATCTATTCTCCCATTTACGGGGAGGGGGTGACGCGAAAACAAATAGCAGAAAAAATATACAAAATAAATAATAAGAAATTAAAAACAACACAAACATTTTTTCACCTGTCAGGTGAAATGTGCTTGTCACAAAGAAATAAAAAAAAAACAAATAAATATATATATATATATATATATATATATATATATATATATATATATATATATATTAGGTCGTGTTGGCGCTCGCGCATACACACAGACACAAACATGTGTGTGTATGCTTGAAACTATTAATGTCGCATTATATTTAGTCAAAGTTATCAGTTTCTTCCACACACACATATATATATATATGTGTGTGTGTGTGTATGTGTGTGTGTATGTGCACCTGCTGCACACATAGACTGTGAACGAGTCTTCCTTATCCCTAATGTAGTGTATTCGGTCTTCCGATTGTGTCTATTTTAGGACTTTGCGATGTTGAGTTAGTTTATTAACTAACTATGTAATTTGATGCGATCAATCATGCTGGTCAGTATTTCTGTAGCGAGTCTCAATGTTACCGGACATCCCAGCTGATGATCTTCTGGCAGACGACGAAAACAATGGACATAAATGTGCGAAAAGAAACTTGGATACATTGTGCCAGACTTAGAATGACTTATTGCTGCTTTCGTGAGTTCAGTTATCACAATTTGCACTAAACTTCTGGTCTTGTGACAGACTAAAGACAAATAAGCATCAATTCTATAGATGCCAAGATCCTGCCGTAAAGTGATCCTCCACTAATATTGTAAGTTTGATCTCCAAGAGTTGGTACACAGTTTTTATGAGGTCATTACATATTTTCTGGGTGATTTTTCTCATTATTACTGTAGCCAGGCAGGCGAGTACTGTTAGGAGTGTGTTCGCTACTCTTGCAGTCTTGTGCCAGACTAAGCAAGAGAGATGGAGAGAGGAGGAAAATACAGAAGGGAAATGAAAAATCAATTTTCAACAAATCATTGTTACTGAACTTGAAACTTATGAAGTGACTTTAATATATGTTAAGTTGAATCTGGATTTTTAAAATATTCCCTTCGAGAATATGAATGCAAAAATAAAACATGGATTGTTATATGCGGAACAGAGAAAAGTATAGGAAGACTTCTGAGTCCTTGTGCTTTAAAATCATCTAAATAGCAAAGAGAAAATCGAACCGAGAATGGTGTATGCTGGATTTAATGGTAATTTCTGTACAACAATCGTCTCTTTCTACAGAATCACCAATGCTACTGGTGAAACAGACATCACCACCTTCTATAATGAGTTATCTTCCCTTGTCAAACCCAAACACAAACGTCAAATCATCGATGGAGACATAAATGTTCATAAAGGCAAAGACGTAAATAATAAATTCAGCTCGCAAAACAGATATGAAATATCTAGCAGGGCTTTTTCTCTCTCGCGAAAACAGCCTCAGATGCTTAAACCCTGAATTCAAAAAGAAAAAAAAAAAGAAGGAAAACTTATGGACTTACATCTTCAAAAATAACTCAACAGCACTGTTACATTTTATATTCGTAAACAAAAGTAGAAAAACAACGCTTTGAACTCTAAGGTTTACTCCTCTTTTAAAAGAGTATATTCCGATCACAGAGTCTACACTTCATGATTTGACTGTTCTTTACTTGCCAATAAACATATAAACAGTAAAAATACGGTAACTGTAAAAAACAAGTTTGATACTTTATAGGAGACATCTGAAAGGCATATTCCAAATGTTGAAATTTTAGATTTTGTTACCACTTGCATAGAAGCAGTAGCCGAGTGCTTACCAACCAAATTAAGATTCAAATGTAGCAGTCGAGTAAAATCATGAAAAACTATCCGGATTTTTAATAAAAGAAACTTAACAAATACTAAGAGAAACTTAAGAAATCCCATAGAGAATAAGTAAAACGCACCAAAAAGAAAAATTTGAATATATTCAAAGCTAAATCAATAAAATCAAAAATTTGAAAGAAGATAAAAATCATGATTAACATGATATACAGTAAATGAATTTAGCGGAAGGAAAAGTATATTGAAAGCAAAACTAAAAGCTGTTTGAAAAGAAGAAAGACTTAAGAAGTGGAAAGAACATTTCAAGAATCTACTCGGAAAACCTCTTGAAATCACTGACAAGCCTTGTGAAGAAAAAATAATCGCCAACTAGACATCAAACTAAGTCAGTTTACTGAGGAAGAACTTGGCGGAGTACTGTATTAAAATAGATGAATAAATAAAAGCTGAAAAGTCATGGACCTCGAAGAAATACCTTCTGAAGTCAAGAAAATTTGACGACATTCTTCTTCGATTATGCAACGCTGCGTATAAACAAAACTCAATAGGGAAATGGATGGAAGGCTGCATCCTTTCCTTCCACTAAGAACGGTGATTTCAGAATCGCTCAGAACTAGAGAGGCATAACTCTGATTGCTAAAGATGATACGTTTTATAATTCCATGCTTCTCAAAGAATTTCCAACCTGAAGTCGAGAAGATTCAAAGGAAAATTCAGAATGACTTCGGAGAAATCAATCCATAACTTCAAAGATTCAGATGATTGGTCGAATCATCGTAGGAGTATGTGCGAAAAAATCTCGAGGAAACAATATTCTTCGTAGATTTTTCCAAAGCATTTGATTTTATACACAGAAAAAAGATAGAGGAAATACTAACATAAAAATCTCTCTAAAGAAACTGTTGCCGTTATAATTATGCTTTTTTTTAAAAAAACGAAATCAATAGTTCAGTCACCCAATGGTGACACTTTCATTTAAAAAGGTCTGAACGACTTTCTGAGTATTTTGATTACGCTATAGTTGTGTATGGTCTTTTTTTTATTTCAAATTCCTTCAGTCTTTTTCCATGCCCTTCAGGGTCCGTTCCAAGTGCATCAACTACGATTGGTATCACAGTTACTCTCATGTTTCACCGCTTTCTTAGTTCTTTGGCAAGATCCAAGTATTTGTATATCTTCTTCTTCTTCTTCTTCTTCTTCTTCTTCTTCTTCTTCTTCTTCTTCTTCTTCTTCTTTTCGGTTTCCTTCAATCCTTCACCAACTCTTTACCAAAAACCTGGGGAAAGTAGGGATTTTATGTATATATGTTCCATTGATATTTCCAGGGGTTACTTTGCCAATCACATTGATAGTACTCTCCTAAGGAGATGAGCAGTTCTGCAAAGTGCAATTTTGGGTATTTCATATTGGTTGGGACTGCCAGATATCTTATTAATCTATTAATCTGTTTGTTTCTTGCTCATATAACCTGGACTTCTACTATTACTGGTACGATGGTAGTTTTAAGGTGTTACATTTATTTCGTTTCCTTTTCAAGGTCTTATTTTATTTCACTCTTTATCACATTTATTATTATCTGTTGGTACTGATATGTTGATGAGAAGACATGATTTTCTTTTAACCAATCTATCTAATCTATTGTTCTTTATTTTTCTGATTGGATAGCAAAGTTCCAGAGAATTGTAACTTCTCGGGATTCTTTTATTGATTCTGGTTTAGAACATTTTTCAGATCTTAGTATTCTATAGTATTTGTATATTTTCCAATGAATATAAACTCCTATTTTATCATGCTTTTCTTTATGTTCTATTGGCGTTAGGATTGGGTAACCAGATACTCAGTAGTCAACTGATTTGATTTTTTCGAGCAGGGTTTGGATTTGGTCGATTATTATTATTATTATTATTATTATTATTATTATTATTATTATTATTATTCACCTACTACAATTAGTATGACCCCCACCTTTATGTTACACAACTTTTGAGCTCTCTGGCAAGATCCTGGTATTTTTCTGTCTTGGTTTAGTTTACTTTTTTTGTTTAATGACATATCAAACTTCGTGAATTATTTAATACCAAAATTATCTTTGTAGAAAAGCAGAAGTGGCACTATTTAACCCATAACTGGCGAGGGGGACTATAAGGAAGTTCATACCTTTTAACTAGGGCATTAGTCCAAAAGTAAACGTAACAACCCGATTGGAGTACGAACTTACTTACTATGATGTCACAATCCAGCAGGTCAGTCACAACACAAAGGAAGATCCTCCTTGATTATCTTTTCCTTTTCTTTTCTCCTATTTTATCCACTGAAACGACAAAATCCACAATACGACGCGTTCTATTTTTTTAAATTAATACAAGATCAGGTCTTCTGGTTGAAATTTAGAGATCCGTTTGTTTTATATTTCATTTTCTCGGGTCGATTCTTTTTTGTGAATATACCGTTTAGTAGTACGGACAAATTTTAATCTCTGGCACAACTTCCAGTGGATCAACTTTTCAACCCAGTCATGTCTGGTTCTCTATTCCTTTTGGTGAATTCGCTTATTAAGTCATCAATCGCTTCGAAATCCTGTCTCCACATAATCTATACTTTCTATTCCGTTGCAGATTATTATTTTTCGCCTTGATATACTTGGTCTTATGGCATTAATTTGTTCTGCTATTAAAAGATATTCATTTTCTCTTTTGAGCTTTCCTTTTCTTAGCTATCTCCAGGTCTTCTCGATTTCAATTTCCTCATTTTGTCGTTTCAACTTTATATACCGTAGTTTTTCTTCCCATCTTTGTTTTTGAGATTTTGGTTGTTCTTCTGTTTGTCTTTATGTTGACATTGTGGTTATTGGCTGCTCTAACTGATCTTTGGGGGTTTTATTATGAGTGTATTGCTCGATTCCTTGGACTGTTGTATCTATGCAACCCTCAATTCTACTCGTCCTTCTTCTCTTGACACATCATTTATTTATGTCATCTATTGGGTGTAAAAACCTTGTGCATATTCTTCAATTCCCTTCTATTTTTCTCTAAGTTCCTCCTTGTCCAATACAAGAATAGTCCAGATTATTTTATAAAGAGGAAAACCAAAGTGTTTATTCCTTTGATGAGATTTCTGATGTCGAGCTTGGTATCAAGAAGTTTTCATGTTCTTCTGCTGCTTATTTTTTCTTTAATATCCACTTGTTTGATGGTGTCCGCTTCCACTATTCCCAAGTACATGTAATTTTCTTTTTCTGATTTGGTACTTCTTTTCCTTCCGTTGTTTCTCTTTTCCCACTTTTTTTTATCTGCAAAGTACATTCCTCTTTGCCAAATTCCATTTTTGTATACAAGCTGTTTATATTTTTATTGCTTCTATCGAGGTCTCCAATGACAATATTACTCCTTCAAGAGTTTTTCCTGCCGGCATTATTTGATGGTCTTCAACTGCAGTTTGAGTGACAACGAGTCTCCTCATGTCACAAAAACTCTTCTCAGTATTTTGGCTGATCTTAATAATGTTGTATTCTGAATGATCTCTACTCGTCTTCTTATTTCCAAGTCCTCCACTTCCTCTACCAATCCTTTGGTGATTGTTAAGAGCGGATCAATTACCATTGATATCACCGCCATTTTTATGTTCAATAGTTTTATTCAGTTCTCTAGCAAGGTCTTGGTACTTATCTCTCTTTTCACTTTCTTTCAGTTTTACTCTGTGGTCTACCGGTCCACTATTCGGCAAGTTCTCTGTTATTTTGCTAGCTATAATTTGGTCTGGTCGTTTAGCCGAAGTTTCGGAGTCTGTTTGTGTCTCAAAATCACAGAGAGGTTAGTGCATCTCATTCTCCTGGAAGGATTCTGGGTTGTGCAAATAGCATTTGTTCGTATGGTCAAATTCCAATTTTTTGCATAATTCCTTGTTGTTCACCTTTCCCACCAAGTCATGTCTATTCATTTACTCTTTTTGCAGTTATCTGCTGTATTCGCTTATTATGTTGTTGTTCGTTTCATCTCTATTAGCACATAACCTACATTTGCTATTTTGTTGTGTCTTATCTATTCTTTCTTTGACATAATTTGTTCTTATGGCGTTGTTTTGCGATGCTATTAGAAGAGATCCAGTTTCTCTCTTTTAAGGTTCCCCTTTCTTAGCGATTTCCAAGTTTTCTCGAGTGAGATCTCGTTTGTTTCTCGCTTGAAATGCCCATACATTTTTTCTTCCCATTTTCGCTTTCGAGTTATTTTTGCTCTCTTGAGTCTCCTGTTGTCTGAATAATTTTATTGTTGCTATAATCAGTCTTCCTCCGCACTTTTCTATGTAGTCGTTGAGTCGTTGAATCGATGCATCAACGTTATCCTCAGTGGTAGTAAGTCCTCTTCCTCCTTCTTTTCTTGGCACATAGAGTCTGTCAACGTCATGTCTGGGATGTAAAACCTTATGCATTGTTATGAGTTTTATTGTTTTCTGGTCCATTTGTTGATGTTCTTCTCTTTTCCACTTTGAGATTGATCCCGAGTATCGTAGGTGTTGGCCAGCCTTTTGATGAGATTTCGATGATATAGTTTGGATTTGTGTAGTTTTCTCGTTATCCTGAAATATGCTTTTTTAATTTTTTTCTTTCATCTTCACTTGCTTGATCGTGCCCGCTTCCAATATTTCCAAGTATTTGTAAGTTGTCTTTTTTCCGAGCGTTCAGATTTTTTCTTGATTTGGTAGTTTCATTCCTTCCGTCATTTGCCGTTTCCTGCGTTTCCTTATTAGCATGACACATATTTCTGTGCTAAATTCCAACTATTCATCTTCACTGTATATCCTCACTACCTGTATTAGGGTTTTCATTTTTGGCAAACAGTTAGATGTCGTCCACATACATTGGATGATTGATCTTTTTAGCAATTTACTAAATTTATATCCATTTGTGCATTTCCTATCCACCAATGCGGTATTATTATTATCATTATTATTATTATTAAATTTTCAGCTTTATATTTTGGTCAGACTAAGAGTTCATGTAGGTTTTATTTGTACGTAATGTTTTCCTACCTCACTAAAGATGTCTTTACAGATAAGTAAAGCGGAACGTTACCGAACCACGACAGATCAGTTTGTCCCTCTGATGCGTTAAATTTCTGTTTCCAAGTTGTGATATGAAGAGCCGTTTAATGTAAATGATCTCATCCGCCCTTTGCCAGGACTGTTCTTAGTCCTGCTGGTTGCTCACACAATCTCATACCCGTCAGAATAATCGGTTAAGATGCTTACATCCTGTTCGTGTATGAGGTGCTTCTAGCTTGCGTATTATCTGTAGCAGAGAAACTCTGACTTGACATATTAGTTTTTTTCATTAATCTCAGCTTTCTTTCTTATGATTAAAAAATCAAACACCTTTTGACTTCACATTACTTATTTCAAATGTATTTCGTAAATGTCGAATGAAAGAACATTCACACACACACACACACACACACACACACACACACACACACACACACACACACACACACACATGTATTTAGACACATGTGGACTTGATTGCATAAGCGAGAAACTGAACTGAGTCTCCAAGAAGCGCTGACACCGTTTCTGTAGTCTCCTAATAATAAAACTTAAAACTTATGTGAACTTATATATAAGTCCCCA
>CAUZXS010001654.1:5000-12500 GCA_963585895.1 Sepioteuthis lessoniana | reverse complement strand
TACTCAAACACTACTTTGTGCTTTCAATGTTTTACTCAAAAGGTTTTTAACGAAAAGAAGGGCGATTAAATAAAACAAGGTCATAGTCCATAGTTCAAACACATCATGAAAACAGTATTGATTTTTACATTTGGTTGTTTGATTGATTTTAACGACATGTTAACTTGTCTAGGGTTATTTTATACATTGTAGTTAAGGAAACGCGTTCATTGTTCGTTCATATTTACAGTTTTTTTGTGTAGTTGTTTCTAAAGAGTTTTGTCCCACTCAACTGGTACTACCTCTCCAGGTCAGAGTAGACGTGGGGATAATTGCAATAAAGAAGTACTCCACATTCACTAAAAATCTAGAACTGGAGCCTCACCATCAAATCCAGTCTAGGATACCTTTTATACCCCGCGCACAGGGCAACTAGAAAATATTTAGATTCTTGGACATCATCGCCAACATCATTATTATAAGTATTATAATTTATATTATTTTCTTAATCTTAAAATTCAACAAGACAACTAGTGAACATGCTAAGTTTCCATTCTAACAAAAGTCCATGATTATATTGGTACTTCTTTTTAAGGATAAATGATTCTAATTGAGATTTTATGGACGTGTCCGTTATTTCAAGAATTTTGCAAATCAAAATATGAAATTCTGACAAATTTATATCCCATGAAATGATGTATACAAGAATTGTTCAAAAATTTCTGAGCCTTATTCAGATTTGTCGCACATTTCTCACCTTTGTATGGGCCTTACCTGCAAAGAAATTTAAACAAAAATCTGATTAAGTTTTTCTTGGTTTGAAAAAAAATGGTAGCGTGTTGCCACAACAAAAAAATTCAGCAATCGCTCTTCTTTCTGATGAGGCTTAGAACTTTTTGAATGAACATCATGTCTGTGTGTCTGTATACACACACACACACACACACACACACACACATATATATATATATATATGTGTGTGTGTGTGTGTGTGTGATGAAAATGGTATACATTTAGAAAGTGTGTAACATTGGGAATCTATCTCAATTTCTTTATATCCAACAACCAATTTTTCTATTTAACAGACACGCAGACACACACACACACACACACATATGTATATATATATATATATACGTGTACGTGTACGTGTGTATGTGTGTGTGTGTTGGTAGATAAATATGAACAAAATCTTAAATAGATATGAACTTACTGAAATGGATAGATAGACAAACAGATATATTCTGAGATTGCTATTTAACTTGCGGGCTTAGTGGATTATTTTATTTCCTGAAATTTCTGTTGAAAAATTTCAATTATTTCTGTTCAATTTTTTCATATTGTTTACAACAAAATTCGAATTTGAAAGGAAAAATGTCATAATTATTTTACAGCAGATCCACCAATTTATTCTGTGCGCTGGTGGATGGTTATATATATATATATATATATATCATTATCCGCTCAGAATAAATTGATGGATGTGTGTGTGTTTATCTGTATGTACGTTTTTTTGTGGGTATGTACGTCTTTTAGAGGGTAAATTGATAGGGATGTATTAAGCGTAAATGATTGGATATTGATCCTAACAGATATGTTCTATTTAAATCGAGATATATCCATTTCCTTGAATTGCAAATCTTACATAAAAATATTTCATCTAGTTATTTTCTAAATTTGGCTTTATTAAACAAACAGCCACATAGTGTGGAAACTGGTGTGGATTGAACTAACAATCGTTGCGAGGGTCCTATAGGTGGGCTTAGAATACTCTGACTGTAAACCCTCAAAAAGGGAGTTGTCTTGACACCAAACTGCTCCAGTTCTCACCAGTTAGGGTTCGATCCTTTGAGTGGAATGGATCTGTTTAAAATCTATTCGTATTCGATTGGATCATGTGAAAAAAAAAAAACAAACAACAAAAAAGTAGAAAAGTCAGTTAACCAAACTAGATAAAGATTATAACAAAAGATGTGGCCTAACGTTAACCTTAGTGCAATATCAGGATTATGGGGCATCTATTTTGGATCAAACAAGCTACTTAATAGAATATGGGAGACTTGCTTTCCAACCATTACACTGTGGCGGGCTACTTTAAATCTCTTCCTACAATGCACCTAAACTCTTTTCCATAGAAAAGTTCTATATTTATACAACGATCATTTTAGATGAAAATTCAGTTAATTCGTGTGTCATTCTACTAACTCATTGATTTCCTTTTATAAATGACCACGAAATAATTGATTACAATCATTTGTTGTTTTTTTTTTTCAGTCGTTTGAAAAAAGGATTATTGCTCTGCGAACTCAGCTTTCCAAATCTGTTAAATGAATTATTCTCTAATCCAAGAAATTTTCATTTTCTTACCTTTATTTTCTGTGAAATATGAACCTTCGTTACAGAATTAATCAGATAAATTAACTGCACACGATATTTTCTAAGACAGAAAACAAAATCCAATGCGCAAATTCAGTGGGCATATCTCCCATTATATCAAAACAAGATGCTGATATCACAAGAAGAATTTCAAATAAAGTGTATAAAAAATTAGAGAAAGCTACTTAATAAAATATGGGTCTTCTCTTTTCCATGGAATAACTTCTGCTACATGACATGAAATTTACATGATGATACAGTCATATTGCCTCGGTATCAATCCAGAACTGTCCATAACTGGATGGTATTTGTTAGTTATAGTTGCAGGGAATTTTGCATGTCTAACATGCCAAGTGAGATTTAAATTTAGTGAGTACAAGGGAAAATGGAGTACCTTGAAGGCAACCGATTTTTCCTGGAATCAGTCGTAACACTTGCGAACGATAAGGACTTGTTATCTTGCTGAAACCAATCATAACTGCCGAGAAGCATAGGAAGGTACTCTGCCTATTAAGATACTCCAGATTTACTTGTGATTCTTGTGAACTTTAGCATAACATACACCATTTCAGAATACCCATTGCTTGCACAATGATGACAAGATGGTCCCATAGCCTTATACGGTTGCTACCACGCATGAATTTGACCGCCTGCTTGAAACATGACTTCTCTAATCAGGCGACACAATCCAAAGGGGATATTATCAGGCCCGGGTGAAGCACAGTAAGTGACGCATTTACATAATCGGTTCTTATGGTTTTACTGTGACCTGCCATTAATAGCGATTTACTTTCTTTGTTTCCTCTGCGTATGATGTGTCCACATCATTTCATACACAAACTATCCATATATTTGGCTTCTTTTTCCTTTTTTTTTGTTGTATGGATAGAGTAATTCTTATTTTCTTTTTTGTCTTTATACTATTTTCTTGCAGCAATTTGTTGTAATTCTATTGTTCTTTCTTGTAGTTAGTGAACTGTCTCATCAACACTATCCTCTTCTTTCTCCTTCATCAATTGTAGCATATGCTCTGCCCATTAGGATATAAAGTAAGTTAGCGACCATAGTCGAGGGTGACCCGAAGGCTCCCTTTTCGATAGCTACTACACCTAGGTGTAGGGGAGGGCGCTACTCCATTCCCAGGATTGCTCCACTTTACCCTTGAACCGTACCTTATAATGCTGAGTGTTAAGCAAGGTGGTATCAAGTACCATTTTTAAAGTCTTTGGTATGACTCGACCTGAGATTGAACTCAGGTCTCCCGGGCCATTGGCGAACACTCTAACCGCTTGGCCAAGCCTTGTGTTATTATTGTATTTCTTATGGGCTTCTCACGTCAGCGTTAGTTTATGGTCTTTCACCGGAGTCCGAGTTTCTTCAGGTGTCCTGGACTATTCTCTCTATTCTGGCCATTCTTAGCAATGCTGTAGTTTGGATGCCCTCGGCTTGTCCTTCTATTTCCAACTCTTCCAGCACCCTTACCAAGCTTTTGGGGATCAATCCAAGCGCGCCAAATACAACTGGTATCACCGTCACCCTCAAGTCCCATTGCTTTTTTAGATCTCTTTTTGTTTTCTTCGATTTTCACTCTGTGATCCGATTGAAGAGCAAAGTCAACTTTACGGTAGTCCCTTTCCTTTTTTTAAATTCTTACTTGGTCCAGTTTTTTTAGTCGGGATTAGGTCATCTTTTTGTATCTAAAATTCTCAGAAAATTTTGTGTTTTATTCTCTAGAATGAATTCTGGTTTGTGCGTGTATCATTTGGTAGTTTGGTCAAATTTCAATTTCTTGCACAATTTCCAATTGATCTTCGTCCCTACACAGTCGTTTTTAGCCTTTTATTCCCTTTGCAATCGTAAGGAAACATTTACTACATTTGCTTACTATGTAATTAACCGTTTTGTCTTTATCACTACCACTTGCTTTTCTATTGCATATTATCTATTTTCTCTTTAACTAAATTGGACCTTATGGCGTTGTTTTGTGCTGCTATTAGAAGAGATTCGGTTTCTCTCTTAAAGTTTCCCTTTTTTAGCCATGTCAAGGTCTTCTCATATGAGATTCCGTCTGTTTGTCGCTTGAAATATGCATACAGTTGTTTTTCTTCTCATTTCTGTTTTCCAGTTATTGTTGTTCTGTTTATCTATATGTTGTCAGTGCTGTGACTAGCCGCTGTAATTAGTCTTTCTTTCTTTCTTTCTTTCTTTCTTTCTTTCTTCTTCTTCTTCTTCTTCTTCTTCTTCTTCTTCTTCTTCTTCTTCTTCTTCTTCTTCTTATTATTATTATTATTATTATTATTATTATTAACGGTTCCTTTTTTATTTTTGCCTTCATCATCATTCTGTTATAATCGAATTTTCTATATATTATAGATACTTATTGGTCTTATCATCGCATCAAATGATATCTCTCCAAATCTCTTTTCAGCGATCTTGATAATTTGAATAAATGTTGTTTATCAAATGGTTTCTTGAATGTTCAATTCTTTTTACATTTTTGACGCCGTTGAAGCGCTTTAGAAATTATGAACAACGTTGTCATTTTTGTTTTACATAATTTAAAGAGAAATTCCCAATTAAACAAAAAGAAAACGAGAAAGTCTTAATCTATTATTCAAATTAGATTACTCGTTCTTGTTTTGTAATCTATGTCTACCTTCAATCCAGTTTAGGAAGAACCCTGAATATTTCATCAATTATTTTGCTTTTCTTCACTGACCTTTTCCTTCATTTCCTTCTAATGAAAGGAATTTGTCTCCAGTTTGTCTAGATTCTTGTATTTCTCTTTCACTTCTTTTGTTCACTTCATGTTATTTTGAAAGACTAGAAACAAATTCAAATTTCAAGTTGTATGAATAAAATGTCTTCTGCTTTATTTTCAATTCCATTCGCCTTTTCTTCTATTTTACCAAGTTTTGTCATTTTTATCAACATTTTTCTTACATATCATCATTCCAATTTGTTTAAATCTAAATTGACTTCCCTTTTTCCCGTCTTAGAAGATTTAACAAATGATTCAAAATTCTTCTCATGTTTCGATGATTTGGAAACACATTCTAATTTGATTTTTATTTATTATGCTGGGCTTTTACAAAGAGTGTATATTATAAATGATAATAAAGAAATAGAAGAAGGAAACGGAATCTCTTCTAATAGTAGCACAAATCAACGCCATAAGGACGAATTATGTCAAAGCAAGAATAGATAAGACGCAACAAAATAGCAAATGTTTGTTATATGGTGATAGAGAGGAAACAAGCAACAGAATGATAAGCGAATGCAGCAGATAAGCGCATAAAGAGTAAAAGAACAGACGTGACTGGGTGGGAAAAGCGAACAACTTGGAATTATGCAAAAAAAAATGAAATCTGACCATTCTCATTCTGCAGGAAGGATTCTGGGTTGTGCTTATACCATTTGTATGAAAAAATGGTATACGCACAACCCAGAATTTTTACTGAAGAATGAGACTCACAAAATTTTCTGTGATTTTGAGATACAAACACATCACCTAATCTCGACCAAGTAACCAGACTTAGTGATAGTCAAAAAATAAAAGAGAGAACGTGTGCCGAACTGTGGGTTTTGCCGTCCCGAAAGACGACAAAGTAAAATAGAAAGAAAACGAAAAGAGAAATAAGCAGCTAGATTTTGGGAGAGAGGTGAAGAAACTATGGAACATAAAAGTGACTTTGATACTAATTGTAAAAGCGTTGTGCTTGGTACAGTCACCAACGTATTGGTACAGAGATTGGAGGATTTAGAAATAAGAAGACGAATAAGAGACCATCCAGACTACAGCATTATTAAGATCAGCCAGAATACTGAGAAGAGTCCTGGAGACATTAGGAGACTCGCTTTCACTCAAACTTCAGTGAAAGACCATAAAACTGATGTGAAAAACTCTCAAGGAGTAAATAGTAATAATGATAATAATGGTACATCCAATTCAAAGGACAAGACCTAGTGTTAATTAATAAGAAAAAAAAAGAACTTGTCATCTAATGGATTTTGCTGTCCCAGCGGATCATTGAGCGAAAATAAAAAATAAAAAAAACGAAAAGATAAACAAATTCTTGGACCTTGCTAGAGAATAAATAAAACTGTGAAACATGAGGTTGATGGAGATACCAATTCTGATTGATTCTCTTGGAACTGTTGCCAAGGGCTTGGAAAAAAGATTGGAGGAATTGAAGATCAGAGAAAGAAACGAGATCAACCAGACGACAGCTTTGCTAAGATCAATTGGAATACTAAGAAGAGTCCTGGAAACCTGAAGAGACTTGTTGTCACTCAGACTCCAGTGAAAAACCACCAGTTAAAACTCGTGTGAAAAATTCACAAAAAATCTATAATAAAGGGACTGGAGGATTTGGAAGTTGGCGGTCGAGTGGGGACCATTCAGACTTCAACATTATTGAGAACGGCCTGAATACTGAGAAGAGTCTTGGAGACATGAGAGGATTGGCTGTCACTGAAACTTCAGTGAAAGACCATCAGCTAAGGCTGATGTGAAAAACTCTAATGAGTAAATGATAATTAAAATAAATCCGATTTTTTTTTATTTACGTTCACGTGACAACAAAAGGGTACATTACAGTGAGATTAGAAAAATAAATTCTATTTGCAATAATAGACTGAAGATTTTGTCTGCACTAAAATCACTTTTTATACTTTTTCAATGGTGGTAAATATTATGCTAATCAATTAATTTGCAATTGAATTATAATTAATTCTTCTATCTATAAGATGTGATTCAACATCGAACTGAATATCACTTAAGTAAGCAACAATATTAATACTAATAAAACTAAGGATGATAATAACGTTATGAGTCCAAACTCGAATTATCCTAATTTTAAAAATCTCGCTGATCCTGTCTAGAAAAGAAGACTTAGACTCAAATATTGTGAATAAGAAAAAAACTTACATGTCATATTTGAATTGAAAGAAAATAAAAACGTTGAGTCAACTCCTATTTTGAAATAAAGAAATGACTAATTTATTATATTGCTCGTTTGTAAGTCTATTCTTCATTTGAATAAAAAGCATTTTGTATTAATGCATTTAACTCAATACAATGTTTATTTGAAGTAGAATATATCATTCATCTGTTATATCCTTTATGAATAAGTCGATTCTTTT
>CAUZXS010001654.1:0-2500 GCA_963585895.1 Sepioteuthis lessoniana | reverse complement strand
CCTACTTACAAATCATTAAGTATATGAAGCGTAAATACTGACGGAATAGAGTTGGAAGAATGAAATGAACTTCCTTTATTACAGTTAATATTATTTGAATTTCATACGATAAATTGCTTTAAATCCTTTAAAAAAATTAAAACATCTTCAAATGATCAAAAAAAAAAAGAAGCTCTTGATTAAAGAAGAGAATTATTCTTTTTTAATTTAAACATTTTTGAACAGAAGAAACTCGATAAACTGGGTTAATGAACTGCCGGGTGAAGATGAAATAAAATGTGCGTTTTCAGGTTCAAGTTTATTACGTTTTTGGTAGAGCCGAGAACCTTTCAGCAACGACTTCGTGATATCATTCAAATCTATGTAGAGGCGAATAACCAGGAAGAAGACGGTGAAAAGATAAAATTTTGAACATAAAATGATATATTCTTCCCAGTAAAACAAAAAAAAATGCAAGAAAGAAAATGACCAGAAAAAAAAAAAAATTGGAAAAAAAAGAAAAGAAAAAAAAAAAAGGAAAACTTAAATATAAGAAAGAAATGGAATGGAAAAGATTGAGTTGGGTGGGATCAGGGAATATAGGGTGGAGATGAAAGATTTTTTAGTTGATTGACTGTTAATCTAAGTTAGGCATACACCCTAGGTCAGGTGTGTCTAGTGGCCAACACCCATGTCTATGGGGATAGTGGGGGTGCAATTTGGCAGTTGCGTGGACGTGAATTGATCATAACGTTCACACACAGAAGACCTTGGGAAAAACCTCTCTCTCTCTCTCTCTCTATATATATATATATATATATATATATATATACATATATATATATATATATATATATATATATATATATGGTGGGAAATACGCAACTAAACTAGCCAAAGAAAAGAATAAGATACAATTATATATATATATATATATATATATATATATATATATATATATATATATATGAGAGGGCATCAATAAATCCTTTGCCTGCTGCAAATATTGAGCAAAATGTTTACTATAATTTCATCATATAATATTCGATCTATCTATTAATAGTATAGAGTTAAATGCATTAAAAAGAACATGATTATCTCGAATAACAAAAAGATGTGGTGAAAAATAACTTTTAATAATGCAACGGATTTATTGTGTATCTCCGTATATACTAACAAACTTACATAGCTGTAAATGTCTATATAAGTCAATGTCTTTCTCTCTATCTATTTCTCTGTATGTCTGTCTCTCTATATATATTGTGAATATCAATCAATCAATCAATCAATCATTATATATATATATATATATATATATATATATGTATGTATCGACTGATATTAACAAAATCTGATAAACAGATTTGTTTTGAAGAAATATGTCCAAAAATTTTGCGTGTGCATTAATTCTACATTTACTAATATTGAGTAGCTTAATTTAAAGTCAGAAATCTTCCTTTTATATATATATATATATATATATATATATATATATATATATATATATATATATATATATATATATATGTTGGGGGTGAAGTGAATAATTACATAGTAAATTTATGGAAAAGTATCTGGAAAACTAGAGACAGAATATACACTAGAAAACCACTTAAAAATTGAAAACAACATACACTTTTGAACAGACTGGTTCGATACATACTCATACATACACATACATGCATACACGCACACACACGTATATATATATATATATATATATATATATATATATATATACTAGGACGAGTCAAAAGTTTTTCAAAAGTACTTGCGAGTCTGCAGCACGTCTTACACGTGACCGAAGCGGTTCAAGCCATGGTAGGTACCCCGTTATGGTTGGTAGTTTAGTGGTAGTTGGTGCGCAGACACGTTGTGTATGGCTTGACTTTGTGTGAGATTTGAAAGCCTCTCGAAAGAGCGTGAAACATAATCTGGAAACTTCTGCTTTGCGAGTTCGAATTGGTCCATGGCGTCGCGCAAGCAATCAAGAATCATTCTTGCGGGAAATATGATGGCGCAGTAGATTATTAATTAGAAATAAAATAGCTCGTGAAATTTCGCTCGGATTGCAACAATCTCGATGAACAATCCTGGTCAGATTGGCCTAAAACAATCAATTCCAAGTCCGTACTCCAATTCATAGAGGCAAATCCAGCGAGTACCTCACTGAGAGTATCAGGTGAACTCAGCATCTCACTGTTCAGAGTGCTTCGTCACTTTCACCATCTCGGCAAAAGCACCTAGACCTGCTAAATTATGCCTCACTTAACTAGAATATTGAAAAACACTCACGCTGGTATATATATATATATATATATATATATATATATATATATATATATATGTGTGTGTGTGTGTGTGTGTGTGTGTGTGTGTGTGTGTGTGTGTGTGTGTTGTTAAATAATTATAAGCCTCATCCATAAAGGAGAACCATACATAGCTGAACCTTTTTGTTGTCAACACTTCTTATTAAACAAGAAAAATTAATTAAGATTGCTGTTTTAATTTCTATTTAGTT